>JAQJVL010003803.1:0-54523 GCA_035578905.1 Stictocephala bisonia | reverse complement strand
TGACGAATCTTTCATGGTTTATTAAATTGTTAACTAAGTTTCCTTAAAAATATAGGAATTTTTTTTGTTAAATTGACATTTTGTGATGTAAATAGATAACTGTGTCAAGCAATACATACATTTAAATACAAACAAAGCAACTAGTCGACTACTTAAGAGTCTAAAGTTATAAATGTTTAAAAATTAGCATTTTACAAACAAACCTGTCGGAATGAGTATTACTATAAGTGTTAAGCTTAGATAGATGCTTGGTCGGTTGCAATTATGGGTAGTGTAGGTGCAGGCTACCTTTTGTGGCCAAAGAAAGCCTTACGTATCATATTTGGTTTGGGATAGCTGTGAAGACTACTTTATTGAACATTGCAGTGATGATTCCATGTTATTAATTATTTTGCAAAATTGAATTTAAAGTGAAACATATTAAGTGAATTTGTTTGTACTGATAAAACCTCCCTTGATCCATAAATATTTACAAATAAAACTTCCTGAATCATGTACGTTAGTAGAAATAATTACAATTAGCACATTTTTCATTTTGTGACTGCATATATAAATTAAATTTATCCTTATGGCTGAAATTTTACTTTAGTGATTTTGTAGTGTAAATTTATAACTGTCAGAAGTAATCTATGTGTAGAACTCAAAATTACTAATTTTTATGTATGACCATCTAGTTACCAAACGACTGCCAAAAAAATAATGTCAAAGATTATTTTTACACCACTATATTTTATAATAAACTGTAATACAAGGAATTAAATAAAACACATGAAAAAGATTTAAAACTACTATTATCTGGTTCACTTCTAAAGCTTTTTCACAATTGGTATAATCTGAGAAACATTTTTCAAAAGATGCCACAGAACACAATTCAGGTTGGTCAAGGCGTTCGTAGAACATAAAAGCAGTAATTTTAATTTTTTTTCAGTACACTCTACATCTTTTTGCTTAATTTTATTCAAATTTTTAGAAAAAACAGTAATAGAAACTCTAAAAATAACCATAACCTGAACACCACGTCCCACTTGGATATAGTAGAAGTGCGGAACCTACTAACTATCAAGCGAACCTGGCAAAGGCTAGGTGAAGACTGATTTAATAATAGAGTGAGGCAGTATGGCCTCCAAACACCACCATTGACAACTGCTTAGCTGATCAGACAGCCACTAGCGGTTGGGCGCCGTGACCAAATTTACGGCCAAGTAGCGCTGAATGTGTTGAGAAAATAATTATAAAATTGCTGTCATTGTCATTTTAGTCTGTGAATGAGTTTTTAATGCTGACCTGCAGACACTCTATAGTTGAATGACATGTTAACAGTTGATAATTCTAGTGTTCATGTGGAATATGGTTGGTATTGTTATGTTATGTGCAAGTTTTATGTATACCATCTACTTAATATTAATATAAACTGCTTACTGTACATTAAATCTTAATTTGTATTTACTTTGTTCAGCCTGTAATGGAAATGATAGAAAAAGGTTTCTTTTTTTTTGTCCATGTAACACACGTCTTCATTAAGACATTTCTAATAATACAGTAACCTGTTACTTTATTCATAGCATTTTGACATTTAGGATCGTAACCTTCACTTAATAAAATACAATTTTATATTTTCTAATGTTAATTACTTGCAAGAGAAATAATTCCAAATGTGTAAATAATAGTTTATAGCGAGAGCTTTAAAACAAAATCTTTTTTTGAGTTAATTCTTTTGGGACAAGTGGGCTACTTCACAGAGAAACAATAAACAAAGGTAGTTATTATGGCCGCAGCAATCTCATCAATGGCAGTTATATATATATATTAACAAATAATGTAAATCTTTATACACATGTAGTAATAATTACCACAATTATCCTTGAGGATTCGGGGGCAATACAGTAAGGACTGACAAGGTGCTGGTTCTGCCATCGCATAGCAAACTGAAGAAATAACTACTCTACACGTATTTAGCACACTAATGGATGCTACATCTATTCTTTATTCACTGTAGCTTCTTATAGCCTGAACTGGAAGTTGAATATGCAGGCCCACTTTGGCTTTTAAAGTTTAAAACGCCCACAACTAACAAAAATATTAGTTTCTTAAGGCGGTAAATGCCTCATAAACTTTTATTAAAAACATTTTAAAGGGATCATGATGGAAATTGATTTCTATCCAATAATTAAAATTGATAGTTTGAGAACTCAATAAATTTCTAGGCCTGCTATAGACGAGAACCTAGATTGATACTGAACATTAAAACTAGTAATAAAAATAATATTTTTTAAGTGTAACCAATTATTATTTGATAAATGATGTCTCTACAAATTTTGAGTTGAAATTAGTACAATTATCTTTGGCGGGAAAAGTATATTAATAATACATAAAATCTTAATTGATAAAGTTTACAATAAATTAGGGAGTTATTTCCGTTTGCTACGGATAAGCAGCAAGAGTGCTGTTACTCTCTCATGCCAACAGCAAGGCACTCACCTTGCTACTCGTGGTGACAAAACATTGAATTAAATACCATCAAGTGCCGAGCTCAGCTGAAACACCCTTAAACCACGCTTAGTCGAACATTTGAATTATACACAGGACAATATTTTAAATAACCGTTCTTATTTATCCATATCATCGAGATAAAAACCTGACGATGTTTAATTGGCAAAGGATAAAAAATTCCAAAAACAGTCAGCCTTAGTTCTAATATTGAACAACTATGCTTCCATCCATTTATATATACAGCCCTTGGCATGTGTATGTATAGAAGTACAAATAATAAGAACGTGCGAAGAATCTTAAAAATGCAGAAAAAGGAAATAAGAGTCATGATTTGTCTTAAAAGAAGAGAATAAAAGGCTTGTACAGAATTAAACATTTTAACAATAATCAATTCTTTGAACTAACTGTTAAATAGCCCCCAGGTTACCAATAACCTCCAATTACACATTTACAAGCTTACAATACCAGAATTAGTCACAGACTTGAATTTTCAACAAGAAACCTTCCTACATAAGAGTTACGTTTTTGACACACATCCCAAAGAAACAGGCATAGGAGGATTATGTAATATTAAAATTCACAAAAGTTAAAAATAAAATTTTAATTTAAAAGTTCAAAATTGTACAATTAAAAGTCTTGTACTTGAAAACGAGACGATGGATAGATCAGTCGAACAGACCTGAAACAAGATTTATCATCAGGAAGAATTAAAATTATACAAACTACTTATCGTAGAAAATAGACATAAGGATATACATATATTTGTCTTTTCCTCTTTTACAAGTTTCAACAGAACAAAATTAAATTTTGACTCATCATTAAAATGTCAACCTAAAACACTACTCAAAATACTTGCTAAGTTTATATTTGAGATTTAGCCATATAATTAACCCAATTAGACAATGATAAGACAAAACATTTCATTTTGTTGTATCATCTGAAATATTATGATAGTCATATCCATAAGAATGTAATATTTATAAAATTGAAATATAATCTGGATTTAAAACTTTTAACTTAAGTGGTTTGAGTTAAAGTGATCATAAAATGTAAATATGTCAAGAAATACACAGTTACAGTTCTAGGTAATGTCCTGAGATATCTTACCAAAGCCCATATCATCATCTGATTCGTGATCACTCTCCTCTTTCTTCTTCTCTTCCTTCTTCTCAGCAGCAGGAGCTGCCCCTGTATCAGCAGCAGCTGCTACAGCTCCTTAAACAAAACAGAAATAACATGAGAAATAATACCTTTATTTTCGTACATTACAAGAATCTGTTACATTAAATTTGCTTAACCAACAAAGCGTTTCATATAATGAATTGAAACTATGAATATTCTTGTAAAATTAAACCTAGCAATAAAGTAGACTATCCTATTCAAGATCTGTACCACCTTAGTAAGTTTTATTCAGTAAAAAAAATAAATACATTCCAACAATATAGTAATGAAACCCATTTATGGAAGAATGGGTTAGACGAGGAAGGTATGAGGTGGGGCGGGACTATACAATATTCAAGTATAGTTTAATTTTTACAATGGTAGATTCGCACACCAGCAGCGGTGGTAGGCGAGGGGCGAGGAAGAGTATCATTGTAAAGAGGGTCTCAAAAACATTTGCTCAAATTAGGTCACTTGATGCAGGAATGACTCATCAGACTGCATTAATTGGTTTAGGTTAATAGTCTTATAAAAATTGTACTTAACCTATATTATTAATTTAATTTAGATAATTAGTTGAAGGACCTCCAGATTGGGGTTGCATGTTTACAGCACTCTTAAGACACTAACACGGCCAGAAAACTGCCTTTCGTTAAAATTGTTAGCTATTTAGATGAGCAATATCAACAGATATGCAATAATCCACAACGAAATAAGCTATTACAACCACAACTAAAGCTATTACTAGGACAACCAACTAAACTGGTCAGGCAAATACAGTTATTATAGGTACAATGTATTTGAAGAAGGTATGTTTAATTGACTATTTGACATAACGCACTCAACGTTCATATACTGTAAGTACATTATTTGCCTTGACAATTAATGTACTTAATGTAAGGTTTCTAATAGTCCACCTTTCCATTTAAGTAGTTGTGTTTTCCAATGGTATAGTACGCACACTGGGCCTCCTGGCTGGCCGACTAGTCATATAAAAACATCTAAAGTAGTAAAGGGTAATTGTCTACACAATATTTAAATTTTTAATTTCTTATAATTAGACCATTATAAATCCGTTTATAACTTTAATTGAAATAAAGTAAGTATGAACTATATAAGAGTATTTTATATCATAACTTTTTTTAAATGCAAATTTCAAACTCATATTTGATATATTTTGTTCCCTTTATGCTCCTGGTATTAAAACAAACATTTTCATTTATTAATAACGACAAAAAAGCGTCGGGCCTATTGGTCCGACAGACACGGTTTTGTTCCAATTTTTAGTAAATTGAAGCACCGTCGGGCCGATACTATGTTTTGATAGAACATATGATTGCTGCTCTAGTTTCCACCGTTTTCTTGATCCACTGTTCCACGCCACCACATATTATGTCAAACGATAGTTCCCGCCAAATTACAGATACATCATTGGTTATTCTTACTTTCAGTATCATTCGTACCTCACGTCCTCTAGCATTTGTCAGTATTGTGATCAATTGTTTTATGTAATTAAGTAGTTGGTTAGTAGTGGTCTGTATATACAGTGAACTAGACAGGAATAGTTGTAGGTATTTAGTTATTGTAATTATAGTATACAGGGTGTTTCCGGATAAGTGTAAACAACTTAACCAGGAGATTCCTTACATCGAAACCAGAAAAAAATCTTATATGAACATGGGTCCGTAAACCAGTCGTTCTCAAGTTACAGCCAAAAATTATTTTTTCAATTTTAAGTGTAGTTATTGCACTTTTGGACCTCTAGATTGAAAATTTGTAAAGATAATAAAATAATAAAGCTGATCTCAAGATAAAGAAAATTCATCTTCTTTTTTTATAAATGTGGAAGAGAGGCCACTAATTATAATGTAAAAATAAGGTAGTATTAAATTTTACTTAGATTTATTAAATTTAAAGATTTATTAAACAAAAATTTAAATCATTTTCAAATTACAAATCACAATGTTTTGTGAAAATACACATAAAAATTAAAGATCTAGAGTGAAATAATACTGTTATTTACAAAACAACGAGGGTACCATGGGTGCACCTTACAAGAAATTTTCAAAGTGACCACCATCTTTCTGCCTGCACAATCTTGCTCGTGAAATCAATGAGTTTGTTGCCGCTCGGACGACTGCTGGGTTGTTCTTGATGGACTCAGCTACATTCATTATCCTTTGCAATAATTCTTCTCTTGTTCTAGGCTTTGTTGTGTAGACTTGTGATTTCATCCATCCCCATAAAAAATAGTCCATGGGTGTAAGGTCAGGAGACCTTGCGGGCCAATGTACTGGACCGTTGTTAGCTATTGCCCTTTGCCCAAATTTCTGACGCAGTAGTTCTACAACTTCTCTTGAAGAGTAAGGCGGTGCACCGTCGTGTTGAAACCAGAGATTTACTATGGTTCCAAGAGGGACTTCCTCTAGGAGTCTTTGTAACTCATTGAGCAGGAATGCATGATAAGTGGCTCTGTTTAGATTCCCCTCGATGATAAAAGGTCCAATCAGCTTATCATTAACAAGGCCACACCACAAATTTACAGAAAACCTTTGTTGGAAATGATTTTCTATTAATTTATGGGGATTTTCTGTAGCCCAGTTGTGTAGGTTTCTTAAGTTATTTATTCCATTTCTCGAGAACTGGGCTTCATCAGTAAACAAAATGCACTTAACTAACCTCCGGTTAGCCACTACCCAATTGCAAAATGCCAGCCTAGCATCGTTGTCCCCAGGGTGAAGGGCTTGCACTTTTTGAAAGTGATAGGGGTGCATTTTTTCCTTCTTCAGAACTCTCCAAACCTTTGTTGAAGACACTAAATGTTGGTTTGATAGTCTCCTAACACTCGTACCTGGACTTTGCTGCACTGCTTCAATAATATTTTCTTCAGTATGCACATCAACTTGATCGAATCCCTCTCGCTTTCTCCTACTAACCGATCCTGTCTCTTTAAGTCGGTTGTGCAGGTCGGTAAAAACTCTCGGGTTTGGAATATTTCTGTTTGGATATCTTCTCCTGTACTCAGCCGAAGCTGCCTTTGCATTCCCATTGCAATACCCAAAGACAAAATGCATATCAGTATACTCACTGTTTGAATACATTTTCACTTTGGAGTTAAAACCACCAGCACTTACTGAGAGGAAACTTATTTTAATGGTACAGGAAACCACATTATTTCTCAACAATGAAATTAAACAGATGTGGCTTACGGAAACAGTGCTGCCAACTCACCAATGAAAACAACAACATACAAGACGGAACGATGATATAAGTATTGAATGAGGTTAAATTAAAATAAACCCAATTCTCGTGTATTCGTCCGATAAGTACTAAATTAGTTTGTCTTAAGATTACAGTATTTGTTTGAAAAAAAAAACGTATAATAACATTTTGGTATTTTTTGTTTTCAAACTGTTAGTTGACAATGTTTATTTTTTTGTTATTGTTGTTTTTTTTTTGTGTAGCCATCCTGTGTAGGAAAAGGCCGTTTTTTTTAAACATTGCCTCAGTGGGGTCCTGTGGTGGAATGTTAAAGGATTTAGGATCTTGTAAATTTTAAAATTTTTTGAAGATTTTATAAAAAAAATTTCAGCTGAAAGATTTCCTTTGGTTTTATGGATTTGATTGACTGGCTGGATAATTGATGTGTTCCTTTCTAAATTTTGTTATCTTACAATATTTTGGGTTTTTACATAAATATTATTTTTTAACGCATACGTAAATTGCTATTATTTTGTTCTCCATAAAATTCTACAGCTTTTGGGAAAGTTGCAGCCCAAATACTCAAACGGTTATGATATAATAGCTAATCAAAAACAAAAATCATTTTTGAGGCCTTGAATTTTTGGAAAAATTTTATTTTTGATCTATTTTTTTCTCAGCAACACTTAACATTACAGTACAAAACATCAATGATATCTCTTTGAAATTTCATAATCTATCTAACTGTGAACATTATAACAAACTATCTTTACAAATTTTCAATCTAGAGGCCCAAAAGTGCAATAACTACACTTAAAATAGAACAATAACTACACTTAAAATAGAAAAAAATCATTTTTTGGCTGTAACTCGAGAACGACTGGTTTACGGACCCATGTTAATATTATATTTTTTTGTTGTTTCGATGCAAGGAATCTCCTGGTTAAGTTGTTTACACTTATCCCGAAACACCCTGTATGTATAGGTTGTAAATAGTGGGCCATAAAATAACAAGTTCTGAAATTGATTATGTGCTTGGCAAAATATCTGAAGGGGGTCTTATGGTGGGAATGAGTGAGGATGATAGTGACAATATTTGAAAGTAAAAATGAAGATTATATTGACGACACTGATGCCGTTCCAGATCTTATTGTAAATGAAGAGAGTGAGCTGTCAGAAATGGAACCTAATAACTTTAGGCCTAATGACAAGGAATGGTACCATATGAAGGTAGGCAAAAACAGTTTCCTTTTACAACTAACCCAAAATACAACCTTATAGCAAATAATGATGCAAAACCAAAGGGATTTTATGAACGGTATACTACTGACAACATTATGAATAGAATAGAATAGAATATTTTTTTTTCAGCTACATTATTCAGAATAATGTAGCTGAAAAACACAGAATAACATTATTCAGCTACACAGAATAGCATTATTCAGCTACAGTTCATTCCACCAGCCATGGCATGGATTAGGAGACCCTTCAATCTCGCACGTGCACTCAAAAGCGCCTGGGTCTGATGACCCCAACCAGGCAAATGACTCAACACTGGTGTTTCCAATAAGCCATTGCTAATTTGATATATCACAAATTTTAACAATTTTAAATTGTCAAATTTGAAATCTTCATTATATTTAAAAGAAATTAGCATCAAACACAACATGATTATGATAATACATGAATATAAATGTAATGATTTGTTGAAATTTTAAATGCTACTTTTATTTTATAACTAAACAAGGACTTTGTGATTATAACAAGTTCCACCAGTAAGTAACAAGTGTTTACAAATAAAATGAAATTAGTATAATTTTAACAATAAAAAAATCTGTGATAGATTGAAAAAATTAATTCATATTTTAACAAACCATATATGATGTGTCATCATTGTCAAATAATGAGTGTTATTTTGTTCATTTTGTTTGTAATTTAATTGTGCATTGTTTGTTTGCATGTTTATAATAATATAATTTAGATTATTTTCTTATATTCCTAAGGCATTTATGTTCTACTGTTATAATTAATGAATTTGTCAATTAAATTATTAGTAAGAGGTTTATACCATAAATAACGATTTTTCTAGTTCATTTATTGGTCATAATTTTAAAACGTCTAAATGTTACAGAGTGTTAAGTTTGTCATGTAAATAATGTATGTTAACATTATTTATGCAATTTAATATTTGTTTAAATTATACTAGTTTTTATTTGTCAGATTTACTAATTAATAAATAAAAAACTTGTTTAAAATCACAGGACTTGTGTGTTATTCTTAAAAGAAACCGCTTTGTCCCTTAATTGTTACTGTAGCAATACGCCATGTGGTTTGGATTCATTACTACGCATTTTACAGTATTATCGTAATCATGTCATGTTTGGTGTCATTATCCTTTAAATTTCACAAACATTTCAAATATGCCATTAAAAATTTATTAAAATTTGGGTTTGATCAAATCAGCAGTTGCTTACTGGACGTCTCAATGTATGTGTCATCTACTTGGCGGCCGGACCAGCTGCGGTTGTGTGTGAGAGGTCTCCTAATCCGTCAGGTGTCACGGCCGATGGAATGTAGTGTAATGGTAAATGATCAAATTCAAAGCAGATAGATCAACACGCACACATTGAAATTACTTTTGAGCCGTTGGAGTAGGCTTACTTATGTGGATGGGCTTATTTTCTTTACCTAAAATAACTGATTACTGGTCCAATAAACATCTTTCAGGAATAGATTCCAATTAATGCTGAGGTTTTGGCACTTCACCTAACAGAGATGGCCGGTTAGGCAAAGTTCTACCCTTAATCACTAAGTCGAATGATCTGTTTAGTTCTTTGAAAGATGCTGAACAAGTATTGGCAGTAGATGAGAGCGTGGTACCTTTGAAAGATGCTGAACAAGTATTGGCAGTAGATGAAAGCGTGGTACCTTTGAAAGATGCTGAACAAGTATTGGCAGTAGATGAGAGCGTGGTACCTTTACGGGGTAGGCTGAATTTTTGTCAATTTATCCCTTGTAAAACTCAAAGTATGGAGTAGAAATCTTCAAACTTTGCGACAAGACAGGATATACCTATGTTGTTAAGGTATGTATATATGGGCAAGCGGAGCAGCACAAATAAAGATAAGTCTATGGCTACATGTGTTGTTATGGAATTGATGGAAAACACTTAACAGGGGTCATGTGTTATATACTGATAATTTTTACACTTTCAAAGAGTTAGCAAATGACTTATTATCATTCAACACCCAACTTGTTGGCACATTACGTAAAAGTAGAAAAGGTTTCCCTGAGCTAAAAATACGAGAAAAAAATCTAAAGGGCAAATGATCTGCTATGAAAACAAATATGGTTTAGTAGTAACCAAATGGCTTGATAAACAAGAAATGTAAATGCTCTCAACGTTACACGGTCTAGAATATGTGGAAGTTGGTCGTAAAGACAGAAAGAATGAAGCAATAATGAAACTATTAGTAGTATCAGATTATAATCAAGCTAAAGTAGGTATTGATCTGTCAGATCAAATGGCTTTGTACAGTAATGCGGTACGCAAGACAGTAAGGTGGTACCACAAGATGGCCGAGGGACTCAGTCTCCGTACTACTGTTGTCAACAGCTGGGCAGCCTACAACAGCTTTATGAAATCAAAGGTTTCACCCGCATATCCTCAAAACAAAGCACTGTCAATCACATCATTTAAAGAAGAACTTGCCACCTCATTGATGGGTCTTTCAGACAATAACATTCCGATTGTCTGAAAGATCGATCTAAAGAGACAGGTCACCATCATTTAGTTCAAACATCAGTGTACATTTGTGAAGGAAAAAACAAGCGCAGGACTAGAAAGTTTTGCAAACTTTATTACAAAAAGGTTTCAGAAGGGCAAAATCGTGCAAAGGCAAGAAACATGACTAAAGTTTTAACTTTATATGAACAGTGTCCTGACAAGCCATTTCTGTGTTTCAGTTGTTTCAAAGAAACATACAAATAAAAAGTAATGGAAAAGAAAATCCCAATTTATACTTTTAGAAATATATTCACTATGCTTTGTATTGATAAAACCATAATATTGTCTCAATTATACTATGTGAAATTTATAAATTGTTTAGTTTTTTTAACCTTTAACAGATATTATCTCAGGTAAATACATAAAACGAATGTCCGTCATTTTTACAAAATAAAGTCGTTATGTCAGCTATATTTTCTTAGTTTTCCATATCATAAATGGGAAGGAAAACAAATTCTGTTTGTAGCTTGTGGTGTATACTTATCATAATTTGTTAATTACTCATTATTATACACGTTCAATATTTTAGATAAACAAAAATACCTAGTGGCCATTTTCAGGCCTGCCTTGAATATCGCTGTCGGTCCGATAGGCCCGACGTGCAGCTAACTTAAAGTTAAAAAAAATCATTTCGGTTTGATATTTTATTTAAAGCATATTTTTACAATAAAATGAATGAGACAACTATTCACTGAATTATTAGGTGATGCTAATAAATTAATAATTTTGACTATACATTTACATAGTTTCTAATAATGATTTAACAGGCATAGGCTAATTGAAATGGGTTCCATATTTCAATTTTAATGTGAATCCTTTTGAAGCCAATATTTTCTTAACCATCCTAAACTACAAGCAAACATATCACACGTAGTCTAGAAATGTACTGAAGGTGCATCTGTAGGTAGAATTCAACTCGTGTTATTTTGTAAGCAAAAAATTGGGAAAGGCTCATTGTGCGGTAAAGTCTGGCAGTAATGAATATTTCCAGGACTGCAGGCATATCGGGCCATCCACCCGTCCCCTGCCTATAACAACCCGGCAAGCTCGAGGCCGGACCATCGCACCACGTCTGTAACAGCTTAATTGTAATACAGAATTTTGTAAGTTTTATATATATATATTAAAAAAAAAAAAAATAAAAATAAAATATTAGAAAATATAATACCTGAAATTTCATAACACTGTAAAACTACAACATTCTTCCATACTAGCTGAGCCTCAGAACACGTTGGGATATTTGAGTAACATCAGAAGACTTCAGTCCCGAAAGATACATTCATCATTGGCTCTTGTTCAAAATAAAAATAAACAGAACTTTCTTTACTGGATCACTTTAACCAGCTACTGCACAGGCTTGCCCATTTTTATAAATTCATTTTTTAAAACTAGTTTTACATTTAGTTACATATTTTTCACCTATTCACCCATCAAAAATTTAAAAAGAATTTGTGGTTGTTAAATTGTTTATAATAACATGTTCAAAGTTGTCTGGTGTCAGTTTGCTGGAGTGGAGACTAATTAAGCTCATTCACAATAATCATTCTTGCAAAACCCTATTTCTACATCTCTTAGATTCTTTTCATAATCTTAAAGATACAAAATTAAACAAAAAATGAACAAAGGAAAACTGTTTGGACCTGTGGTTCTTAACCTGGGGCACACACACTCCAAGTTGTTGGTTCAGTTTTTTAACAGCAGGTCACTAAGGGGTTTGAAAAGTATAAATAAATATAAGGCATATACATTTACAATTACTTTAAAATGAGAAAAATTTAGTAATAGTACCCGAGTATGATATTAAGTTCTATTCTTAATATCATGAAGAAATATGATGGATTATAAAACAAAGCGAGGCAACAAACATAATTCCCAATGAAATCTAGTAGGCCTATAGTAGAGATGGGTAACTCCGGAGTGAACGACAACAAAGGAACTACTCCGGTTAAGGAGTTACAGCTCCAACTCCGAGTGCTAGTGCGGAACTAGTTCATTTCGGAACTAGAATAAATGAGTATTATATGTCATAAATATACGCATATAAAATATACAATAATTTACTTTCTGCTGGAAAATTCCTAAGACATCCATACTTTTTCTTTGTAAAATAATTAAATAAAATACACAAATCAAATCGTTAGCTGGATATAACCTAAAAATCATATGTTAGTTTCTATCTTTTTGGAACTATCAACAGAAAGGAGTTAGAACGAGATGCGCGCGCAACGACTGTTAGAGCGGCTGCAGTGTCGACGTATCTCTCCCCACTCCATGGAACTAACATAGTTCCGGAGTTGTTGGAACGATCAAAACAAAGGAGTGAAGTACGTGATGCGCGCGCATCCACTCGGAGCGACTCACTTGAGCTTCGCTCCACGTTGAACTGGAACGACGTTCGGAGTTGGAACTACTCCGCGGAACTAGTTCCGAGTCATTATAACTCCGGAGTGAACTAACTCCGTCTGATGAACTACATTTCCCATCCCTAGCCTATAGAAGAAACTTCACACAGACCGACACGATTGCCCTACCCGACAAGTCGGCCCTAACTGTTGTGTCGGGGCATTCCCTAAACACGCTCTGAAGTGTCAACCAAACCACCAGACCAGTCAAGAACAAGTGTTTTCCGTAGGTTCCAGTTTCTTTTTAACTATACACAAGTTTTTTAAAAAATACCTATTTATTTTGCTAACTAACAAGAAAAACACAATTTCACAAAATATATAATCTAAAACCTGAGCATGGTGATCAGATAATGCCGTTTTTAGAACAAAAGCGTCAACAAGAGAATAATCTATATTTGTTTAAACATGATCTATAATTGTCCTAGCTTCTTTAAATTCCCTAGTGTATGATTTGATTAATTGAATCAATCCGAATGAGTTTATTAAGTTCAATATTTTTAAGGTTTCAGAACTTTTTTTCTAAATCAAAGTTGAAATCCCCAACTACTATTATCTTGGAGCTGTTTCTAATAATATTGCACAGTCAGTCATAAATTAAGCCAAAAAAAATCACTGCAGGAGGATTCAGGTGGGCGATACACTACTAAAATGATAATTGATTTACAAGGTGCTGACTCTATTTTCACCGCACGAAGTTCACTAATGCCTTCCCTACAAAATTGAGAGATATCAATATGGCGTCCTGTGAGGTTATTATTAATAAATATACAGGTACCTCCCCTGTCTATCATAAGATTGCCTACAAAGACAAGATAACAATGAATATCCTGAAAGAAGCAGGTTACCTTCCTGTTGATTGTCTAAAAAATTTTCTGATATACATACAATGTCTGGATGTTCTAGATCAATTATTATAATTATAAACTCACAGGCTTTAGAAACTAAACCACGAATGTTTTCATGAATTAGACGAAACAAGTTTTTCTTACTGGGGCATTTATTTATAAATTTCAGTGGCTAAAGGGAAGAATTAATGCGTGCTATGGAATTACTATCGGGTTCATTCGATCTTCTAAAAAATGGGATTCACTAGAAGACAGAGGCACACCCATGAGAGTCCTAAAACAACCTCCGTCGGGAGCAGTGAGCGGCAGCGGTACTCGTTGTCATACCACTACAGGTATAGAGGATAGATTAGTGACGTTATTCGGCAAGAACAACAACAAATTAAGCAACTGAACTATCCTTTTCTTACAGCGTGCATAAGAGTGCAAACCAAAACGGGTGTAGAAGCGAGGGTTCCCCAGTTGTCCCAAAGGTAAGAACAGTGCGTGACTGTAACATTGGGTTAAGTAAAACAATTCTTCGTTAAGTTTGTACATTAGAGAGTTAAAGGAGGGCTTATCGTATTTATATGGCAAAGCTGCAACAATCACTCTTGTGTTATGCACTTTTGTAAGTAAATCACGGAAACGATCGGTAATATTGTCAGTACAGTGTCCATTTACAATGTCATTAGTACCTGCTAATATAATTATCTAATTATTGACCCACCCGTACACGTACACTGGTAATGACCCACCCACCCACCCGTACACTTACAGTGGTATTGACCTACCTGCCCACCCGTACACGTACACTGGTTCAGTTATCTAATCATCCATGCTCATGTCCCTTATAATGTTATCCACATTGTCAAGTAATTTACAATGTTACCATTAGGCTTTACTATAACTACAGTATCATAAAGCCACAGATGTTCTTGTTAGGATTTTCCAGGTTTTATTTAAAATTCCCTGATCTTCCGTTGATGGACACTGTGTTATTACAATGTCGTGTCTACACACCCTCAGAATATTGATTTCAGAGAGCCTCAGAACACGTTGGGATATTGGATTGACATCAAAAACACTTCAGTCCCGAAAGATCAATTCATCATTGGCTCACAAATTCACAGCAGTAATAACAATAAAAGAAACCATGTATCACTTTTAAATTAAGCAACAGTGGCAGTATTCACAATTTTAGTTCCCTGGTCTTCACTAAAAATAATGAGCTGTTATTTATTTTCCCAATTGATTGTTATATTTGTTTTAAAATGTTACAAATTAGATTCCCAATTGTTAATTTCATTTTATAAGGGAAATTACTAACTTAAAATTAACCTGAACAGCACCCCAATTATCAGCTGCCTAATTCTGGTTGAGCAACCGAATACTTCAAAATTACATTTTCTTACTACTAAAAAGAAGGAAGGATATTTATCTTTAGAAAGGTAAAAACTTTTTTTATCCTAACATAATTTCACTTAGGTTACGTACGTAATTACACTAAATCAGTTGTTAGAAAAACAGCAGTCTACATATTTACACTGAGTGGTGTTAGGAAAATGAAGTGTTGGCTGCCATTCAAAATATATATTACATACTGTATGGCTTTCACAGAGTGGCTACCAAACTAGATTAAACAGACAAAAAAACAAAAAACACTACTTCGATTCTGCAATCCCCGCTGATCATTTGCCATTCCCCACTTGTATTTCCAGTAGTTGCATCTTCCTACATCTTTGTCAAAGCGACAAATATTCCATTCCTTACGAGGAGGGTTCAGTTCATCGATGACAGGCATAGGGTCATCAATCCATATCAAAAACTTGTTTCAACCGTTGACATAGCCTAAGTTATGGGCCATTTGGTTTTTGGCGATTATTTGTTTCGAGAAAAACTTTCAAAAAGTAATCTAACAGATGATCACTAAACATCATACACTAAGCTACCACACTAACAGATACAAGTGAACTACAAATATTAAACATGGTTGACAATTGTTTTAACAGGCATATGTGCTTAAGCAATTAATTCTCCACCCTATATGGATGTAAAAGGTTAAAACACAAACAATTTTATCAATCCGAGAACTTTGTGAAACTAAATGAAGTCGACTTGCTTTGCCATGGAAATGATTGAAAGTGAGCCTCTTGTGAAATTATATTGGGAGCTTCTTCCGTACCATTTATACAACAATGCATCGTTAGTAGGGGTGTTCTTTATTACATAACTGAGTGTTATTTGCCTACACAAGATTAAAACATTGGTGTAAAGACAAGATGTGCGTGTACGAATAGGTGGCAGGGTCTTTATCACTGTTGCATATGTTTATTGGGAGTTTTTATCAAAATTAAATTTACAAGGTTTGTACTTTTTACAGTATGAGAGGTTTGTCTTTAAATAACCTCTATATGGAGCCTCAGAACACGTTGGGATATTGGATTGACATCAAAAAATTTCAGTCCCGAAAGATACATTCATCATCGGCTCAAAATATATAACATTAATAAATCCATAATTGATAAATTACATGTGATATTTATTACTACACTATGTTTTATTAACTTACTGAAACATTTTTTGGCTTCCCACAACTTAATGTATTGTTATGTCACAAGTCATAAGAGGCTTAAATTGGCATATTCCAGCAAAAGAAAAGTATTACACACACACCACAATACATGATTAAAAAGTTACATATCCAATCTTGACAATGTAGATCTATTATTCATCTGCAGATTATCTGAATTACATTAACACAACCTTTAATGGCCAGAACCATCCTATTTATAATAATCATTGTTAATGAGAAACATTAAAGATGTAGTGTGTAAAATTTCAGCATCCTACCATAAATATAGAAATTAGAGTAGAGATTACAAGGCATTAACCTCCGACAAACCTCAAAACTGTAATTTACTGGCTGGCTCATAGTTGTTATATAAATAAACGCCACTTCAAAGGTATATTTTAATGTGCAATAGAGCTCCTTAAACATTCTTTTAATAAACTTTCATTCACCAGCTCACTTCAGCCCGAGTTGGAAGAACTTTATTCAATGGGTAAATTAGCAACCAGTAGCTTAGTCAGAGAACCTTGGACCTTGTTAATTTTTAGACATTCAATGAAAATATTTCATCATTCACATACCTCCTGCTGCAGGAGCAACGCCTACTCCTGAACCCACATTGGTGATTAGGTCCTTGGGGTTGACACCTTCCAGGGCCTTGGCAAAAAGACCTGGCCAGTATGGTTCTACATCTACCCCAGCTGCCTTCAGAATGGTCTGGATCTTCTCACCCTGTAATCAAGAATGGATTACCTACTATAGTTTACCTCCTGAACACAAGATTCCATTTATCTAACCTCCAGTTGGTTTCAAAAGAAACTATGTGTGAAGCATATTTTTTAATTAAGAGCAGTTTGTTTTCACTCATGGTTAGCGTGCCCCGCAACAAGCACTTGCGTCATATCTAGCTTGGCTTGGCAACAACTGTGCTCAGCTGCAGCTATATAGCTAACCTATGCAGTGTATTCGTATGTATGCTTTTAAAATGCTCAAGATTATTGAATATCTCACTGCTTGTGATTGAATCTTATGTTACAAAAAGATAAAATTTACCAAAATATATATTTAAAATGTCGAAACCAGTTATTTGATTATGTAATTGAGATTATTTGTATAAATATAATACATATAAAATTAGCATGGCTTATGTGTTATTATTAGTAAACAACCAACATAAATTCTTAGAAAAGTATTTTAAGTCTAATAACAAAAATAACTTGTTAAAGACGATTCACAAAAAGTAACAATTAGTTGCAATAAATTATAAATACAGGGAATATTTAAAAATATAATTAATAAAACATGACTAGTTACTGGTGTATTTCTATTACACCAGTAACTATTGTTTTCAATCCACCCGTTCAATATAACACTTTTAGAAAAGTACCCGCACCATGTCCTGCTCCTAATTGCTTCTTTTCAAAGTCATGCCCACCTTTAGGTTGTATCAACTGTAGTGGATTAGACATTTGATATGGAATGGGAAATAGATTATTAATATGGCAATAACAATGATTTGAGTGATTTATTTTCCTATAACTTAGACTATAATAATTATTATACTGTATAGGCTATAATTAGAATGAACAAAGAGACTGTGAAAGCACTAGTGAGAGTAGTGATCCACAACCACCTCTGGCCAAAGATAAATGTTCTGCCTAGGTTACAAATGAAAAAGGTTGATTGACGATTTATATCTAAACTAATGACATTCAATCCCTCCCATTGTAGAAATTGGTAACTATTTAAGGGCCTTACCGTATTGTTTTTTAATAGTTGTTTCTTAGTAGATACGTACCTAAGAAACAAGAACTTTTTTTAAAGCGGAAAAGCCAGAAAAATTGTGAAAACGAGGAAAAATATTGTTTTCCGTATATATAGCGATGTGGGTACTCGATTGTGTAGAATTTGCCTTCATCACGAATATAGCATGCTTTTCACAATCAAACCATCACATTAGCCCCAGAAGTATGCAGATTTTAGTAGGTTATATTCTGTCAGGATAGGGCCTAGGTTGGGTATTGATAAGTTACTATCTGTAACAAAAGTTTGGAGACTCGAGTTTGGATGCTTACAAAAATTAAACTAACAAAGCTATGGTAATGGAACCTGTACCAATATTTTCATTGTTTTATTGTGCGTTGATAGGTGTCAACAAAAAATTTGTTTTATTATTTTTCATATTTATACTTCGTACCGAAAGAAAAAAGTACACGATTTTTCACTAATTCCAAACAAATCTTGACTTTTGAAAATCGCTGACTAAATACCCGTTCATATATCTAGATGAAAATTTAATACGTGATTGGTTATGATATTGAAAATAATATATTAAAGTTTCAAAATTTTTCTTTCATTAGAAAAAAAGTTCTTGTAGAATATATAAAACAACTTTTTCTAAGCAATGGCGGATCTGACGAGGTTGAACTTGACATTGTTGTAATAAGCTAATTTCACATTAACCAAGTGGACCAAAATAGTTTTCAAATTTGTATTTAGTGCAAAAAACACATAAAAAAAAGATGATTAAAATACCATTTAAATTAACGGAAATATAAAAATACTAAAATATGTTTTTTTTCCAAATTTTTTGGTAAAATAAGTTATTTCCTCGGAATAAAAAGCATATCTTGTGAAAATACAGCCAATTCTAGACCCATTTCAAGCAAAATGTTCAAAATTTGTTTGGTAGCAAGAAACTGCATAAATACCAACCCCACTACTGTATAACATCTGACGAGGTTGAACTTGACATTGTTGTAATAAGCTAATTTCACATATTTAACTACATACTTTTTTAATCTTTTACAGCCCATCGTTTATTTTATAGCAATTTTTATTTGATAGCGAAGCGATGTCACCGAAGCGAGAATGCCGTTTCGCAGCGAGGCGCTCGGTCCTGAGTTATGTGTCAGGAATGAATTGCCTGGTGAACAACCCTCTTCAGGCTAAAGTCGTGACTCACTGGTAAGGCCACTCCTTTAAAAAATATATGGCAAATATTACTGTTGTCTCTGAATAACGCATGGCTCATAACCTGTACCTCTACTTAAAGGCACGCTGACTTATTTTCTATATTCTGCGTGAGTTGTTGTCGAGTAAGCATCTCCCAGAGAACAGCCATGCCTCCCAGAGAACATTTTTCCGAGCAAGAAATTGTAATGATATTAAGTGCAATGTTTTTTTAAGACAGATGTTGGATGACAAACGCTTTCCAGTTTATGAAAAACCGAGGATGTGTTTAGGAATATCTTTGTCATCAGTGAGGAGGACTGGAGCAGCGCCCAACAAAGAAAATGGAAGGGCTGAGTATTTGTAAATAATGTAAATATTGTACATAGATATTATGACAAATCCTTCTATTACAGAAATATAACCATTTTTAAACTTGCCATTGGAGGTCCACAGCCCTCATGAGAAAAAGTGATGGGAAATGGTATAAAAATATTGAAAACCAAAAATATTACATTATCTTTTCTTATACAAACCTGGATGACGGCTGGACTGGCAGCGACTTGGCAACACCGCAGTCCCGCCAGACACGTTACTCACGGCTCAGTGCACATCGCTTCGCTATGAAATAAAAATCGCTACAAAATACACGATGGGCTGTAAAAGGTTAACAAAGTATGTAGTTAAATATGTGAAATTAGCTTATTACAACAATGCCAAGTTCAACCTCGTCAGATGTTATACAGTAGTTTGGTATTTATGCAGTTTCTTGATAACAAACAAATTTGGAACATTTTGCTTGAAATGGGTCTAGAATTGGCTGCATTTTCACAAGATATGCTTTTTATTCCGAGGAAATAACTTATTTTACCAAAAAAATTTGAAAAAAACCATATTTTAGTATTTTTATATTTCCGTTAATTTAAATGGTATTTTAATCATCTTTTTTTATGTGTTTTTTTCACTAAATACAAATTTGAAAACTATTTTGGTCCACTACAAACATTTCCCAAGATTTAACGGAAAAACAACTATCGCAGCGAATTAGTGGCCATTACACGATCATTATATACAACAACTATTAATCACAAAAACCAAATTTACTGATATTCCCGCCGGTAGGCCATCAATGACGCCAAACACTTGAATTTAACGCAAATTACGAATTTTTGTTAAGAAAATAGACAATAGGTTATGTCAGTAACAAATGCATTTTTCGAGCTGAAAAAATAATTTTGCTACAAAACCAGTTATATATTTGTGTTCAGCATAGAAAAACACGAGAAATGAAAAAAAAAGTTGCCATAAAATAATGATTTATAAAAAAGTTTGTTCACTATCAGATATAAAACTAGTTTTTCGATTTTTCGGTAAAAAAAGTTTTCTGCGGATGAAATCAAACTCATCGAGAGATATAAACTCATATTTCACACCACTTTTTCAACATAAAATCATATTTTCAGAGGTGGCAAAAAAGTGCATAATTACTGTGGGTTTGTTTAGGTTATGTTTAATTATGGTAGGAGTGGTTATTTTCAGGGTCGGTTGTAGGATTTTTTAGTGTAATCGAACAAAATTGCGGTGCCCCCTCTCCCAATAAAAAAAAAAAACCCGAGAGTTAGGAGGCATTTTCTCTGAACATACATACTTGTAAATACAAGTCCAAAAATAAATTTAAAAATATTTTAGCTATTTTTTTTTTGAAATTTGTTAATGATGGAGTATCAGATGGGGAAGACAAAGGTTGTTGGACATTTGCCATCATTTACGTGAACTTTATTACCAATCACGACGTTTCGATTTGGTAGAACCCAAACCTTTTTCAAGTGCTAAAAACTAAATTACATCTACACAAACATGTTATAAAACTATGTTCTTAGACTAATAAACTTATCTACATTCTAGATAATGTTCTTAGACTATAACATGTTTATAACATTAGATTATAACATGTTTGTGTAGATGTAATTTAGTTTTTAGCACTTGAAAAAGGTTTGGGTTCTACCAAATCTTGGAATGCTGAATTCAGTTGTATTACACTGTTGTCCAGGTCACCCCTCCCCCCCTTTTTTAAAAAAAAATAATTGTCTAAGATATCACAAGCCATAAAAATTTTCTTTTACCTTAAAGGTGAAATATTTGAATACAGTAAACCTCCTTTTATCCGTATTCCGGTTTATACGGATTAGCGGACATTACCGTAGAAACATTGCACACCCACTTACAAGTGGCTCTTCCACTAAACGTTTTTTTCTCGTTGCAGCACCAGCGATAAACTTATTACAGCTGTGTTGCTTGCGTAGTATAGTTAAATTTTTATAATGGTAGACAGGCTCCGGAAAGGGCGGTAGGAGAGCAAGAGTATCATTGTAAAGGGCGTCTTACAAACATTCAAATTAGGCCACTCGATGCCGGAATAACTCTTCGGACTCCAATCATTGGTTTAGGTTAGTAAAGCACGGCCATATTGAAGTGCAGGCATGGTTCCTGGTACATACAGCTAACTGCACGTACTGAATTGTATTTGGATTTGTTGTTGGACAATCCACACAGGACACTAGCTGTCACATCTCACGTTTTTAATTGTTTCTATTAGTTGTGTATGTAGACATTTAAGGTTACAGTGGTATGGTTATGAATACGCAGATTACTGAATAAGTTAAATACTTTATAGTATGATAGTAAATGTTATTAAACCCTATTTTATATGGTATAAAGCTGGTTTATTTATATAACCTTCCTATCCAGACGTTTTATCATTGTCCAGTCCATCTTAGAAACATGAATAGCCAACAAAAGGATACTGTATGGAATCCTGTAATATCTGTATGCATCCTGTAGATTCGGCTTTTTGTTGTTCTTTTATATAAAAACACTGACTGCGGTCAAAGTTAACTGCTTTATCGGGCGTTCTTTTAATTCCCACAATCATCTCACGCAATTAAGCATGGCCGGACCATCTGCTCGTCTCTGTGAAAAGTTCATTGCCTATTGAATAGTGTAGGCGTATTTTACGGATATTTACTCAATTTTTTATCCAGATTTATATGTATACAAATGTGGGATACCGCCACATTAGTCCAGATAAATAAGGTTTACTGTACCATTATTACATAATCTGGTTCATTAGGAGTACAGTTCTATACACTTATTTTTTTGAAGGTATATTGACAATATGTGCGCATATGCACAAAAAATGACCTAACGGTATAGGAAAATCTAATTGAGACGGTTCAAGAGTTACAGGGCAAACTGATAATGACAAAACAGAATCACGACGGTTGGCAAGTAACTTACCAATGCATGTACATCATGTGATCGTTGGTATCATGTTCACAAAACTTGTTTACCAAAAGATGTTCCAAAAGATACACAAACACTAACAGATCCAAGCATAACAGTATACTGCAAACTGTGCCGTTTATATTACAAGAATTTTTGTATTCATATGTAAGTACTTAAGACGGTATGCATATTGTGAAGTTGTATTTATCTTTACGTTTAGGGGCATTTTTGGAAATTGTAAAATCTGAGGTTACTTAATTGAGTGAATTGCTTTACTTTTACAATGAACAGCAGGGTATACATATTTTTGAAACAAACAAAAATAAATAAAGGAGTTTAGTAGTGCTTAAAAACAGGTAATTACAGCGTAAAATATGTTTTATAATAGTGTGAACTGCTACAAAAGTTCAAAAGCGCATAGCTGCATAAAATGTGTAGGGGCCGTCCATTAACTTCGTAACCCTAAAATAAACATTTTCAGACCCCCTTCCCATGTAACAGACTTTTAATGGTAAAACTGAAAATAACATAACGTTGTTACCAACCCCATCCATTTTAATGCATATCAAAATTTATGATAGTCATTAATTTGATTTTCATCTCATGTTTTCTAATCGGGGATAACATAGTATTACTTACTTTAATATATATTTTTTAATCTTGTAGTTTTGGGGTGCGAATTAATTCAAGCAAATAGTTGAGGTTAAAATAGTTACATAACGCTGCGTAGAAAACCCTAACCACACCGTAAGATGCATTAAGCTGCCAAACCCCCCTCCCAAAGAGTTATGTAATTTAGGGAAGGCCCCTATTACAAAAGTTCAAAAGCGCATACACAAGAAGTGTATTGCAGCATACAAGGTGTTTCAAAAACAGTATTAATTGTTAAAGTTCAAAAGCGCATACACAAGAAGTGTATTGCATCAGAAATAAAAGGCGTATGAGCATACACAAAAAATGTATTGCAGCATGTAAAGCGCATACACACCAGGTAATGCAGGTAATAATAAAAAAAAAAAAAAAAGGGAAATGTTGTTCGTGTCCTTGTAACTGTTAAAAATTAACAAGTTATGCATGTGCCTCCCGGGTAATGCTAAATGAACAACGAGGAACTTTTAAGTAATGTTTCTTTTTTTCCAGTCACAAATAATGCAATGAGAGTATATATGACAGGATTCTACAATAGTCCAGGTATGAAATTTAGACAACTGCTATAATGATACTACCTATTTACTGTATAAGAGGTAAATACATATTACAAAATTAAATGGGGCCAACCCAGTGCACTATATCAACCCTTTGAATCCCGGGTATTTTTTAAAAAATATCTGCCAAAAATCCTAGCATTTTTATTGTGGTATCTGCCAAAAATCCCGGGCCTATTTTGCCAATTTCGCAGTATTTTACTAAAAAATTAATTTTTCGCTTGTTTTTTAATAAAACCTCATGATTCTTTTACCACTTTATTCCAAATAAAGTGTAATACAAAACTACATAAATATAAAATAAGTATTCAAATGTTTTTGTAATAAAAAAAAAAAAATACTTACCGAAAAAAAATGTTTGCCGAAAACTTTTCACTTTTTGTCCATGAAGGAAGTAGTAAAAAATTAGATATGACAAATATGATTGTATCACCTTGAAGCCCATTGTTTATTTAACAACCTTATCAAATTTCATCACTTTATCACAAAAAATAAAATAGACAATAATAGTTGTCAAGCTGTCAGCTGACCGTCATAGAGATCGATGCGAATTGCAACGCTCAGTTGATTATAGGTTATAAAATAATTCAACGTGCTATATACAGTTTAGAAATAATTTATACATAAACTATGATTCTTTACGGTCAGCTTAGTATAAAACATGTGTAGTTTTATCATAATTTAATATTAGAAAAACCATTTTTTGCGAAGGTTCGTATATACGGACGTCAGGATTTCTTGCAGATACCCTTCAGGTCCGTATATACGAACGCCGGGATTTCTTGCAGATACTTTTCAGGTTCGTATATACGAACCTCGGGATCTTAAGGGTTAAAAAAGGTACTACCTGAGGGCACAACATGCCACGATCAAAAAGTTGCTTCACGGAAGTTTTTAGAACTTGCACTTGGAAATAGGCGATTTTGGCGAATGACCGTAACTTGCGCTATGTTTACAAGTAAATATCTCTTACAAATTTAAATAGGGCCTACCCAGTGCACTATATTTAGAAAGGTACCGGTACTACCCGAGAGTACAACATGCCATGATCAAAATGTTGCTTCACGCGTTTTTAGAACTTGGAGCACTTTGAAATAGGCGATTGTGGCGACTGACCGTTAATCGCTTAAGTTTACAAGAAAATATCTCTTATAAAATTAAATGGGGCCTACCCAGTGCACTATATTAAGAAAGGTACTACCCTAGGGTACAACGTGCCATGGTCAAAAAGTTGCTTCGCAGAAGTTTTTGGAACTTGGAGCACTTTGAAATAGGCCATTTTGGAGGCTGGACGTTATATGCGCTAAGTTTACCTGAAAATATCTCAAAACTTAAAACATTATGGCCCAACTAATGTTCTATAATATTCTATATTAGTTAGGTACTACCAGAAGGTGAATCTCCCTATATTAAAAAGTTATTTGTGCAGACGTTTTTACAAGTGACTGTACTTTGAAATAAGCGATTAAGTGGCTAATTTGATAGTGTTTACTAAAGTGAGGTTATGTTTGTTGGCAGCACATTTGCTGTAATATTCTTCAAATTATGTAGTATATGTTTGCTTTTTTTACATCCTTGGAATTGTCTTAACCCTCGATCCGGCATTTTACGAAATTTCGTACAATTTTTTCGTCACCAAACTGGCATTGTACGAATTTTCGTACAATTGCAGCGTCGGAGATTTACCATATTAATAATGCGCAAAAATCAAGCTACTTCGATGTTTTTATACTCTATGTACTCAGCGTGAACATACGATTCTAGTGGTATGCAACAACGCACACTGCACTGTATCGGCGTTATTTTAAAACATAGTGAAAGTTGAAGAAGGAAGCCAGTCTCTGAGTCTCGCCATTTTTGTTGTTGTTTAGTCTGCCGGGCCTGATTTCAACTACGATAAATAATTATCGTTTGCAACGTAATTATCACTTCTAGTGTGTTTAGAAGTGTATTATATTGTATTAGAGCATGTTTTTAACTAAATTTTAGTATATAATAGAACTCTGTAGTGTTTGTAGAAAATTTGTATCATATTTTTGAATGTTATAGTAACCGTGGTTACTGATTTTCAGGTTTTAGTAAACGTTCCAGTTAAAAATTTATAAAAAATAATTTTTACTTACAAACCTAAACTATATATTTTCTGAAACTAGATAAAATTTAGAACATTTTGGTTATCTCACATTTCTTTTTTTATCATCACAACATTGATCGTAGGGGGTGGTCCTCCCCTATTTTCCGCGATTTCTAAAAAATGTACAAATATTTCATAACATAAAAAAAATAAAATTTTTATAGGTTATGAATTATGTATTATATGATAGCCCACATTCTTGTGAACAGCTTGATACCACACAATTGTACTTTTATTGTAATATAATATTTTTTATGAATTTTATAAAACATCACTGCAAAATCACCAAAAATGACCCGACATTTTGGGCAAAAATGACTGCCGGATCGAGAGTTAATGAGTAGGAAACAATTTTGCCCATAAAAACTTGAATTAGAAAAATATTTAACTTTTTTTCCTGCAATTCCCCCCCCCCCAAAAATACCCTTTTACTGGATAGAAATACTGGGCAGTTTCACACTTGTTGAACCACCCACCTAGGCCTACACCATGCTTGTGTTAACCTCTTCCGATCTCTAGCCTACACAATAGTGTAGTAACACATATTTAATTGAAGAAGGCTTTTTCAAGATAAAGTGATTCCATATGCCTATTTTATTTTTGTAAATCAAGAATAGGTTACCTGCTCATAAAAAAATGATTACATATTATGGTGAACAACTACTACATAACCTTACAGAGATAAGAACAATATTTCTTTGAGCATATTATAATTAAATAACTCTGAAACAAATAAAACGTGATTACAACGCAATAGCACTTCTAGGAAAGAGTTAATTCCAAACACTATCCAACAAGAGCCACGTGGTTTTGCAGAACTTAGAAATGATTGTTAATAATTCAATCTATACTCACAGTGACAGCAACATCATCATCGATGAGCACCAACGCGCTGTATACACAAGCTAATTCGGCTTTCGTTGACATATTGAATTTAAGTTAGTGCAAGTCGCCAAAATAGGCCTTAGCTCAATAGAGAACAAGCACAGAAGATCGGAGTGATCGTGGTTCAAGAAGACAGTTTTCCGCTTTGGTAGCTAAAATTAGAGTGGGTGAGAAGAAGAAACGGGTAGGAAATGAGTAGACCAACTTTACTTTATAATAAGATAAAAAACGTATAGAGAAATATTTTAGGTAGGAACACTATATGCAATATTACCTACAATATCAAAATACCCAGAGAAAGCCATGCATGGTCAAATAATGAATTATCTAAATACAAACAACAAATTAAATATTCACCAACATGGTTTTAGGAATAGCAAATCCTTAAATACAGCAGTCGCAGACTTTTTAAAATTCATCACCGAAAATTGGAAAAAAACAACACGTTTCAGCAATATTTTTAGACCTAAAAAAGGCCTTCGATTGCCTCAACTGGAACATTTTGCTCAATAGACTAACTGAAATAGGTACTACTGGAGAAGCTAAAAGCTGGGTACAAAGCTATTTGACAAATAGAATCCAAATGGTTGAAATAAAATCAACCAATAAAAACATTAAGAAAACTTTCAGATCCAAAGAAAAATTCATGACAAACGGTGTGCCACAAGGATCAGTCCTTGGTCCGCTCTTTTTTTTAATCTACATAAATTCATTACCGACAAAACTACCAATATATTCTGAATGCATCATGTTTGCAGATGATACCACACTGATAATACCAGGCAAAAATCAACAAGAAACACAAGATAGAATAAAAACCACAATGAAAAAACAGAGGAAGAACTTAAATCTATTAAACTCGAAATCAATCACACAAAAACATACAACATTAATTTCACCCCAAAACATACTCCATTATAAATCCAACAACCTGAAAACAATGAAAAAAACAACGCAACAGTAAATAAAACAAAATTTTTAGGACTACAAATAGATAACTCACTTACATGGAACATTCATACCCAACAGCTCATAAAAAAATTGTCATCAGCTATCTATGCAATAAAACGGATAAGTACCATAGCAGGGAAAAACCAGCTCTTATAGCCTATCACTCCCTAATGGCAACCCACATAAAATTTGGACTAATTGCCTGGGGAGGTGCTTCGCACACACACATAGAACCGATACTAATATTGCAAAAAAGCTATTAGAATAATCAACAATTTGCCTGCCAACACCCCTTGTAGACAAAATTTTAAAGAAGAAAAAATTCTAACTGTCATCTCAATGTACATTCAAGACACAATACTATACGTCATACAAGAAAATATCAAAACAAAATCTTAAATCCATAGCCATAACACAAGAAATAAAAACAATTTAGACATACCTTATAAAAGATTACAAAAAACACTAAATCAACCACAATATATAGATATACAGTTTTTTAATCATCTTCCAAACTACATAAAAATACTAAGACAAAAAAAACCAAATTTTAAAAATCTCTATTTGCATATTTAACAGCATATCTATGTTATACAACAGAAGAATTCTTTAATATAGACATGAACATATAAAATAACACTTACTAAACATGAATGTAAGCTATCCTGTCCAATCCTAGTCCAATCCTGGGCTATGCCCGAAGAGAACTGACATGCCCCCGGTCTTGAGGAGAGTGGTGGCGAAGAGGAAGGTAAAGGTATATGTTTATCTGTCACAGAAAGAATATTGAGCCATTCTAAATTAATTGAAAACAAAAGATAAAATTAAAATTCTTCATCAATATAATAATACTATTGTCAATATTGACTCCCTGATAGTTAATACACTAGCGAAAAATATAAATAAGTTGTTAGAAGAAAGTTGATGTGACTGTACTTATGAAAATAAGAAAATAGTCAATTTTACCGTATGTCCTAAAGCTTTGTATGTTAAACCTACTTAGCTGTATTTGATTTATACATAATCTAACTTGTATAACTAACTTACAGGTTTTAAGTTCAAACGTATTAATATCGTAGGGCCTACTGTATACAATGACTGATGGTAAGTATTCACAAAATTAAGTTTATACATTTACCAAATTTATTTATGTACCAACTTATTTGTACTTTGTACATTTTAATGCATACTATTGTCCAAAGCATATAATTTTCAAAACATGTACAAGACACAAAAACTGGCGTTAACCCGTAAGAGACGGTTCAACAATAATTTGGTTTTAGATAATCTGCGGGTAATTTGTATTCTATTGGTGCACTTGTTGTCAATATTCAGGGGTATTTGAGGGTTAAGGGCTTGGGTCACTTTTTTGGCACAATCAGGGCTTTTGACTAACGACATGACCATCAAGCAAGGCATGTTAATTTTAAGCATATATTTTAGACAAAATGTTGGAAATGTATTACTAGAATCATGACTGATAATAGAATAAATAATTGTCTCTCAAGATCAATTAATTTGTCAATTGTCTATTAAAAGAAGACGATCAGTAATTCATTGATTGATTTGTTTATCTTTTTAATGCACAACAAATGGAATTTCACAAATAATACACAATACTAAATAAATACATAACAGGCTATAATATAAAGCAACAAAAGGAAGAATCACGAGTGACAACGTTTGGAGAAGAAGAAATCGTGCTTTAAATGTTTTGGAAGTGCATAATCCATTTAAAAATAGTTTAGAATTACTCTAATAATACTGATTAACGAATAATATAATAAATATAAGAAAGCAACATTATTATTCTTTTCCCAGTTGTACTACAAGAAGTTTTCTGTTTAGTTTTCACATAGCGTGGACAACATTGTGTTTGGTTTATTTGTTGTTTTTTGCAATATTGAGGTCAGCAACGTGACGAACCAGTGGATGCATCCTAAACGTCATTTGTATCTCAGGTATTGTTAGTTATTTTGTTTTAATTAAAGAACTGTTGTTGTAAATTGTTATATGTGCAGGCCTACATTATTAATAATTATAAGTGTTGTTCAAAAGATTATCAATTTAGTTAATATTTAATTCTAAATTAAAATTTCGAAAATACTGTTGTTACAAGTACTGTGAAAACACGTGTTATAATTTGTATTTCACTTTTTACGTATTGTGTGAATCCTTATTTAGAGCATTATCAATATTGATAGTAATAATCTCCTTCAAAATATTTAAATATACAACTTTTCTAATTATTTTACTTTATTAAAGAAAATATAAGTTGATAATTATAACAACATCGGCACTGGTGGCGCAGTGCTGTAACCCAGCTACATGGGGACAAAGTGTTTGGGAGATTGTAGGCGATAGGTTGTATGCTCGGTCCTCTTAATACCGACATGGCGTCCGCTTGGTGGTTGCTATCGGCGTGGACACTACTAGAGAAGTCTGGGGTGTCCATGTTGGGTAGTAATCATTGTGCGGATGTTGTGTGGGGGAGATAACTGAGTATCAGGCTTGTCAATTAGCTGAAAATCAGACCAGCACTACGTGGTTCGGATTCCACGTAAAGCTGTAGGTCCCTTGCCCTGGCTGTTGGGCTATTAATAAATTGCCCTTTCTGAGGAACAGTTGAACTCAGTTAGTAACCAGACTACACTCATCCACACTCATCCTACACTCATAAAAAAAAACCATTCATATTCGCCTTAACACGTTCACGTCGGAGTACACCCTGTCTACTTAACAGTGCGTGGTGTACCACGGGTGGTACACTTCGTCTATTGTTAAAGCGCGTGGTGTGCCACCAGTGACTCACTCAACAATGTTGTTTCCGTTGGGTCTCTAACAGTAACGGCTATAGTTGGGGTATTGGAACTTTGGTTACGGTATCTAGGAAGGGTATAGTTGAAAAAAAATATTAGTACAGCTTAATCCGCTCATATTTAGGTACAAAAAACACAACAATTCTCAATGTAATAATTTTTTAATAATCTATTGCTTGTGATTATTAAAACAATTTAAACACATGGTAGGGTTGTTTGGACAATTACTACAAAAAGATGCTACTCTCTTAGCCATTTTCCAAGCCTCTTTTGCACCATGAAGTGTTGTCATTTTCTCGTAACATGGGAGGCAACGCTTTCTAGAAGTACGCAGTGGTCCTTCTCTCTTCTCCAAAGTATGGCTTTTCCTTTTTTGTTGTTTACCTAAAATATATAACTCATATGTACATCTAAAAATTACGATACTTTTATTAATTGTTAAAACCAACAATTTATGGCCTACATAAATGTTAATATTTAAATATTTTCAATTTGACAAGCTTACAATAGATCTATATAAGGAAAAAAACTTTTAAAACCTTCAATAATTTTACATATTATTTTTAGGCCTATATGATTAATAATAAAATAAAACTAGAATTTGATAGATTCCAAAGCAAAACATAATCAATAATGGTAAGAAATAGGTACCTGCTGGGAGCGGAACTGTAGGTGTTGGTACAGTAGATTCATCACTTTCTATTCTAATGAGGCTTTTTGCAAGTTCAGTTCTGAACCTCAGCATCTCCCACTGGTTTTTTTTGTCTCTGCCCCGATTGAATAGGACGTAAGCGTTCACAACGCTAGTCCCAAGAAGAATTTCAAGAGCAACCTTCTTATACCACTTGGCAGTTTTTCTTAGTGGACTAAGTGTACCACTGGTGGATCACTACGCCTATAACTGTAATTGTTTAAGTTAAAGGCGTGGTGTACCACCGGTGGTACATTTTTTATTTCGCTAAAAAATCACGCAATATGTAGAATTTACCAAAAAATGTTAAACACATTGTGTTTTTAACGCCATTTTATAACTATTAAAATAAAAAAAATCATTACGAATTTTTTTTATTTTTGTAAAAAATATTAACGTCAAATGGGAAAACTCCGAATTTTTATACGTCGTGAACGTGTTAAAATACGCACAACGTTGTGTCGGCGTCTCATATGTTAGAATATTAGAATGTTATAAAATACCATCAGTTAAATAAACAAAAAGATACCGATAAAAGATAATTATATTCTTTTATGATGGAAACATATCACCTCTCAAAACCATGACAGATCACAAACCCAAGAGCCGGTCTTGTATAATTAAAAAAGCCGGTCCGAAGAATTCAAGTTGAGCATCATTCCAAGACGTATCATCCGTGGCAACACACTATGGTAAGCAATAAAGAATTAGATGATGATGATTGGAAAAGGGTTGCCAAAGATGAATGTTTTCATGAACGTGAAAGTCAATGCAGGACAGTCGAACAAGCCACTGACAATTTTGAAAAATTAATTTTGTTAACAAATAGCACAGACTAATTTTGTGGTTTCCACGAGCAGTGTTCAAAACGTGTACCACTAAAATACGAAACTGGCTGTTTTTATGAAATTAACCATTACAAATTTTAATTTACCGCCATTTTGAATTGGTAAAAAGTAAAAACTTGACACTCCATATCTAAATAGGTTCTATTATAATAGTCATTGTACTGTACTAAATTTAAAAGTTGATACCTCAACACGCTAGTTAGAAAAGATAGATTATATAAAAAACAATACAGACAGATAAAACCGAAACCTTTGGGTTTTAGGACGCACATTCAAACAGGCGTAACCAGGATGATCATAAGGGGGTTCAAACTACCGGAGATCTGAGGAGATGGGCATTTCTTTGTAAACGTTTAACATCGTTAATCCATTTAGCTGTCCAGTTGCGTTCCTCAGATAAGTTTTTATCCTCTTTAGAGTTGAGACAATCCTCTGCGGAGCTGGTTGACACTGGGCTGGTAACCAAATTGTTCAATAACTTGTGATTGGATGGAAATATTTCCTTCTTGCAAGCCATAAAACAATCTATGGCTTTTTAAAGAGCTTATCTTAGCTTTCTTCAACCTTCCGCACCACAGATGAAGTTCACCAAGAGCTGCCTCTTCGATGGTTTCGAAGTCTTATTCGCAAAACTCAACAAGCTTTTCAGTTGGTTTTCTTATACATCAGTGATTAGTACTTCACTCTTCCACTTAAATCTTAGTTCAAGTTACTGGCATTGACTCAAAGATCAAAGGACAATGACTAATGGCTGAGTAGTCACTGAGCCACTCTCGCTCGTTGTGGCGAGAGCGAGTTCATTTTTTATCTGGGGAATCAGCAGTACGTAATGCACCCTCCTCTAGCAGCTCTCTTGGCAATGGACAACGTGGCAATGGCAGTTACGTGAAGTCACTATAGTTTCACTCCATTATATCAGTCACAGTAATAACAATTATTATCAAACATTTCATATTAATAGAAAATTAAAATATGTAAGATATATATTTTTGTTGTTATTGGCTTGATTTGTTACTAACATATTTGATATTCCTTATAAATACGATAATCATAATCGTGTTAACCTTATAAAGCACAAAGTACATCCCAATGCGTTCAATTGCATTAAAATGTCCCAATAACTGTTAAAATATTGTAGAATACTGATATCGTAATTATTAATTTTCCTGAACGAAAGTCTCCGAGTTAAAGTTATCTGTATCCGTCTCTGACGTAATATCATATGGTAATCAAAAGCAACACATACTACGTGCTAGGGGATATATATAGATATATGTTTTACGATTTGGAGGACCAGGCTTCAAACCTGGTAACGGCCCCCTAAGCCAAAAAGGCTTATTGTGCACCCACATTTACAGGACTTGAAACCTCATCCAATCCAAGGTCCTTAGAGAACCCTGAGATGGCTTTGATGAGGTTTTTCTGTGCTACACCTTGGCCACGTTCTAATCACCGCCCAAGGCGAGAGCCCAGTTCCTAGCTAGGGCTTGGCAGTAAAAGAGAATGTGCCGTCCAGACTCATCCTCCCCACATTTCCTACACAAGAGAATGGGGATTTGGAACCCCATCGTGTTCATGTGTGCCCAAAACGTCCAGTGTCCAGTTATAAAACCAACCACCCTTCAGTGTTCTGATCTTGCAAGAGAAAGAGATTCAGCCGTGTTGGAGTACGACGGCCCTCACAGGAACTCCTTGCCTTGCCTGTTACCTGGAATTGCCTCCTAGGTCTCCTGGAACTTGCCGGTGATCCATGTAGAGGCAACCCTCTTGGCGAGGCTGTAAGCAATCCTGCATACCGGCTCTGGGCCAACGAGACGTTCCTCAATGCCTTTCCTGGCACAGTGGTCTGCCCTCTCGTTTCCTAGTACCCCAGTGTGACCTGACACACATGACAGGATTACCCTATAGGAACACGCCAGCGATTTAAGAATTCTGTGACAGTCCCAAACTAGACTCGAGGTGAAGTCAACGACGCAAGTGGCCTTAGTGCCGCCTGGCTGTCTGAATTAAGTTAGATTGTTTTGCCTCTAAGGTCAAAATCTTTGTTTGCCTGAGCAAAGGTAGCTATGGCAGTCACTTCCGCCTGAAAATCCGCAGCCAGTTTGCCAAGGCTACAACTGAGCTCAGTTTTTGACCTGGCACTATAGACCCCGTAACCAGACCCAAGGATGGTTCGTGAGCCATGTGTGTACCACGTAATCGCTTTCTTCATTGCGATTGATTCACCTTATTCCCAATCTTTTCTGTCGCTAATGACGACACGGTAGGGTTTGTCAAAGTCGTTTAGTCTACGCATCCTATTCGAACACATTTCTAGAATTTTCGATTGTAGGATGCTAGAGATTTCGGTAAGCTTACTGGCTTAGTGAACTTGTCAGTAACCACGTCTGGAGCCTATATGCCCCAAGCCTTGCCTCTCCCATGGTAAAAATGTCAAGGGGGCAGACCTAGCAGCACCTCCATTGCAGCGGTGGGCGTAACCTTAAATGCCCTAAGGATTCCCAAACAAGCTAACCGCTGCACCTTAGTTAGGGTTTTTACAACAGTGACTTTTTGGTCCTTGGGTCACCAAATAATGGCCCCATATACAAGCATCGGTCTGACGACCCTCGTATAAAGGCAATGTCCCAACTGAGGGTTCAATCCCGACGTGCATCCAAAGGTACGACTCAGCCTCATCAATGTGGCCCGAGTGCGGTCTACGGCGTGGGGGAGGTGTCTATTCCAGGTAAGTTTCTCATCTAGCCATACACTCAGATATTTAACTTCCTTAAACACCTGGACGCAGTTGCCAAAGATTCTTGGTACTCTGACAACCTTCGCGTTCCTTTTATTTGTGAATGGTACCATAACGGTCTTACCGCGATGAACAGACAGCCCCTCCGCTATGCACCATGTCTGCAGCATGGACAATGCCCTCCTCATAAGCTCGAGGCATGTCTCCATGTTTTTACCTCTTATTAGGATCACTATATCGTCAGCATAACCCTGCGCGAACGCTACATGCTTGTTGAGTGCCGTGAGGAGATCATCCACGACCATTTTCCACAGGAAGGGTGACAAAACACCCCTTTTTGCACTCGTACCTCTCTCACCATCCCACACAGGGAAGCTTGGTCTCTACGGATGCTGAGCATGTTGCTGACCCAGCGTACAACTGTTCCTTCAGTGCCCCTGGAGACCAGCTTTGTTACAATCGAGGAAATCATCGTATTGTTAAAAGCTCCTTCTATGTCCAGGAACACTGTCAAAGCAATCTCCTTAAGAGAGATCGTCTGTTCGATCCTAAAGACTAATGCGTGTAAAGCAATATCACAGGATCTGCCAGCTTAGTAAGCATGATGGTTGGGGTGCATAAGTTGATTGCTTGCTACCCCGGCTCTAACAAGCCTGTCCAGCAACTTCTCCATGGTCATTAGAAGAAAAGACGAAAGACTTTTTGGGTGGTAAGCCTTAGCTGTATCGTAGGAGGGTTCCCATGCTTCGGGATGAATGTCTAAGCTCGTCCTAAAGAGTCGCAGCAGCCAAGGTATCAACATTTCTTCACCTTTCTGCAGCAAGGCAGGAAAGATGCCGTCACAACCAGGGGACTTGAAAGCTTGAAAAAACTTCAATGCCCATTGTACTCCCTGATATGAAAAAACAGACGTAGCACAGCGCCGGTCCTCCTGTGAGGCCAGAGGGACCTTTCCACAGGGTAGTTCTGGATAGTTGGTATGATCTGAGTAGAGCCAGGAAAGTGAGTATTGAGTAAAACCTGAGGTGTCTCTTCCGGGCTATCTGTTTGGGAGCCATCTTCTTTGCAGACTGTACCAACAGCGTTAATGGGGTTACGATCCAAGATCTTGTAGATCTTAGAGCATTCTGGGACTGTCAAAGTCCCTGCAAAGGTTACTCCACGAGTTTCTCTTGGCTTTGCGGATTGCTCTGTTGTAGTCACTGAAGGCCCTTGAGTGTCTGTTCCAGTTACTCGCAAGTTTGCAAACATTGTGCAGTCTTCGAACAGTTTTCCTCAAGGTTCAGGCTCTCGATTCCACCAACAGGCATTCTTGTTAGACTTTAACTCCGTCTTTGGACTCGCTTTGAAGTAAGATGTCTCGATAGCTGATTGTGTTATGTCAGCTATACCATCTACCTTTTCGCCACGCCCCAGATCAGGATGGTCTAACCGAGCTTTCAGCTCTTCTTGGTATATAGCCCAGTCAGTTCTCCTAGGATTTCTGAACCGTGCATTAGTTGGAGCAGTTCTAATCGAAAAGGAGATGTAATTAGGATCCGACATGGACGGATCGTCCAGTACGGTCCAACCGTCTACTTTACAAGCTGCATGGCAAGGACCTCTGTTCGCAAACCTAGCCCCCTCCCCTGTTGGAAAGTAGTCTTGCGGCCCCGATTCAATATCAATAAATTAGCTTCAGATATATAGTCTAACAGTGACTCACCTCTCGCATTTGTGTTGGTCCTCCCCTATGCATTGTGATTGGCGTTGGCATCCAACCCTGCCACCAGGTGTCGTTGGAGCATCACTCCGTGGTCTACGATCCTCCTCAACATAGTGGACGGAGGGAGCTCCTCAGAGTCGTAAGGCAGGTATACTGATGCCAAGAAGATTCTGACATCACCGTCACTTGTTGGCAGGTATACCCGAGTTATAGCCGTGTCAGTGGAACAAATACCGGTCAGTTTTAGAAATGTGATGTCCCTTCTGATGAAGATACAAGCCCTAGGGTTATTACAGCTAACATCATACACCAACTTACCTTTAGCAGTGCCGAGCCCCATCACTCTCCTTCCAACGACCCCCCATGGCTCCTGAATCAGGGCCACTCTTACGTCGTCGGAGAGTATCTTCTGGCAGAGCGTGGCTGTGGCCGCTCTGGAGTGGTGAAGGTTGATCTGTAGCACTGCCATTACTTCTGCGGAGGCTTGGCCCCCCTTAGGCTTGAATGTTATCCTCTCCAGTCCCAGAAAGGGCCGCATCGAGAGGGCATTCAGTCTCCTAAGGGACTCCTCATCAACCACGATCACTAGGAACAGGCCATTGGGGTTCTGAGTGCTCTCAACAATGACCCAGTGAACAGTGTTCAGCTGGTTTTGCTTCTTCAGGCGTAAAAGGACCTCAGCTTTAGTAACAGCACAAGCTGTTACCGGAACGAACGTGGTCAGCTTCACCATTCTGACCAGGTTCTTGGCCAGTCCAAGCTTCAATTGTACACTCTCGAAAGGGCTCATATCTGAAACCTGGGTTTCAAGCCATTCCCTGGTCATCGGCGCAACCAATCACGACCGCTCCAGCCTCAACATGGCAACTTGTGACGTTAAAGTTTGCTCCCTTGAGAGTACGTAACGTCAGCTGTCTTTTAACAGAGGCTGCCTGCTTTCCATCAGAAGCTGTTCGGGGTGCTCTTACCTTACAACGGCCAGCTTTTCCACCGACAACTTCTCAGCAAAGGACTCTGTGTTGCCTTGCCGCCTAGCACTCTTCTTCTCACCTTCAAGCTCCTCCGGTGTCAGTTGCGAACGCAACCTCTTCACACCGGGTCGCTTTTGAAGGTGACAGAGGACGAAGCCTGCTGGCTGGTTTTTGGTGAAGCTACCCGCGAGGAGGCTGCCTTGTCATCTTGGCCCCCTGAGGTGCCAGAAGTACATGACGGCTTGTTCCTCACACCATGCTTCTTCTCCTAAGCTTGTTGGATTTCCACCTTCGAAAGGATTCTCTCACCTCTGGCAAGAGCCTCCTCATTCCGAAGTCTTCGGAGTTGGCCTTGGGAGATCCTCTTCTTAGGCGGACTACCCGTGTCCATCTTCTGGAGATTATCCTGAGGACTCTCGTTCTCAGACTGAAGCAGCGCATCTTCCTCTCCTGCAGGCAGAGCCGGCGCCGGATAGGACAAGCTGAGGTGGTCCATAAGCAGGCCTTCGGGAGTTACTCCACCTGTCAACAAATCAACTTTATTAGCGTCAGCTTCCATACAATTCCCACAAGTACCGAGTTACTGCCGTCCACCTCCCCAGTGACCCGTTTAGGGAGGTAAGGGTAAATACGACTGGGTGCCCCCTGGTTAAAGGTACTGAATATTAAGTCCCCAGTACCACGAGACTTTCGGCATGGGTCGCTTAACACCTTAGTCTAGGGCCCCCTCAGTTGGTTCTGTAGGTGGACCAACAATCAGTGGTAGAGGGTAGCTCTACGCAGCTAATAAGTGAGAGTTGATACCAGGTATGGACCACTCTGCCGATCCCACCCCGCATGCAAGATGTGGTCGGAACGGCTCGAAAGGTATCTCCACTCCCTGGTACCCATAACCCCCTAGGGGAGATATGCTGTATACTACTAGGCTTCAAGGTCAAAACGGACCAGGTAGGAAATATAAGTGACAAATTGAAAAATGACACTTGCACTTGACTTATATATCTCCAAATAGAATCATATTTGGTCGATGTCCTACGATCGATTTGATCGATATTGGCTTAGAAAACATTGAACTGAAAGCATTTGGACTTCATTTCAACAATTAAAATGTAATGATATACCAAATTGATTTCATTATGAAACTAACATCATTGCTATAGTAATAATATATAGCGTGCTTTAAAAACATGGGCATTGCCGAAAGCTAAAAGACCAAACTAGGGAATGAATAAAATAATATATCTTTTGCTGTATCAAACAATCACAACATCACGATACATATGCAAATAATCCACTCTACACTTTCGTTCATATTTATCAGGTGGCATTGGAATATGTATACATCGTTTACTGAGGTACTTAAGGTGATTTTAGTCATGAACAAATCCACTCTTCATTGTGGTAACAGCTATACGACCATTCGGTGGATTGTCGCTAGATAGTGATTGGCTGGATCTGGAAGCTTTAAATCAAATCCGTGGAGATACTAATTAATTTTTATACTATCCACTTTAAACTGGATTGGGTAACTCCAGAAATTACAGTACTTGTGGTATAGTCCAATCACCTAACTAACAGCACTTCATCTTGGAGAATGATGACATCCATCGTTCAATACAGCAATATAAAGTAGTTATCTTCTGTGATAAAATAGCCCTCACTTAAGGGATCAAATAATTATCAAGAAATATTATAATCATTTTGTCTAATCCATTTTTATCCTTTTTATTTCAATTTTATCCAACACATCCAATTCACTTTTCCAAACTCTCCTAACAACTTTTTTCAGTTTTCTTGTAATTTTCTTCTCTCTATAAAAATTCAAGGTGGATAGAGGGACATGGCCCACATCGCACCCTAGATCAGCTTGTAGGCTGCCCTCTTGTGGCTTCTTAATCTACGATTTTTACAAGTTGTTTTGTGATCCAGACAAATTCATTTCTTTATTGGGTATTATCATTGTTATGGTTTTATCACCAATATTTGCATCGTGCATAGTCAGTTATTAGTGGTGTTTCATTATCCCTTACACCACAGTAGGCTATAGAAAAAAGAACAGGAAAGATTTTGAAGAAAGTGTAGTTCGTCAGAATTAAAACAGCAGATGTAAACAAATAACTAGTAAATTAGCAGGCCCTCTTGATTTTTGTGATTGATTTTTTTTATGTGATTGAAAAAGGATCGTATGCACTGTCTACCACAAGAACTTGAGGTTTTCCATAAATGTATAACATATTACTTGGCTAGCAATGCTTTCCTACCAATATAATCAACTAATAAGTGAGTTATCATAAAATTGTTTATCAATGACAGGAAAATAAAAATGTCTAAAGATTACTTTTAAATATACTTGTCAGTTTCATATCAACTAGGTACTTAGGTATGTTTTAAATAGACGTAATTTTGATATGATTTTGAACAAAAAAGTGCAAGTCGTAGGCAAACTTAACGTTTTGCACGAATTCTCCGAACTGTTTGACTCTGTTAATCAAATCTAATTATGAAACGCAACATTAGAGAAGTCCTACGTCACTGTCTCAAATCTAAGTTTATCAACAAAACCCAATTTGTATTATTAATTAGCTCCTCATTCTCTTTATTTTCATGAATGAATCTGTTGAAAGAAGTACGCATATTATCTTCCAATTTCGAATATTTACTCCAAAGGGTGGAGTAGATCTTTGATTGTCACAGAACTTCAAAGATGACCATTTGCTTTAAACTAGTTTTTATATCTTTGAGTGATTATAGTGAAATATGTCACTATGAAAAATGAGTTGACTCCCCTTGCGATTTAGAATTATGTCAAATTATCATCCGAACTGAAAAGAAAAGACTGTGAGTTGCTAACGCTAACGTCATAATACGTTCAACTAATTTGTGCTTGTTGTACTATATATATATATTAACGCATTTCTTGATTTAAAAAATCTAATTTATCATACAGTCAATGGTTAGAGACTGAAAGTTTTAACTATAATAAAATATATGTTAGTAGCTTCCGGTGCTCAGTTTGATGTAACATTTACGCTTCTTTCTTCATCAATTTGATACATTTACAATAATTTTACAGCACTTTCTAAAATGTACAAACAAGTATCCCGGTGAAGTTACGGGTATTTTTATATTTCTTCGTTCCATTTTAAACAGATATGAAATTACGTTACTAACATTTTTATGTATTCTTAGAACTGTCAATACATTAATTAATGTATTGCAAAAGTACTATTTCTTACGTTGTAATTCAATTTGTTATACAGTGAGAAGATAACCTAAACATTACAAATTAGTAGAAATCCATTGTACTTGTACTCAAACAACCATTACAAGAAGATATAATCATAATGAACGTTCAACAGAATTCTACGTCAAGAGTGAGTAGTCGGTATGCTAAGTGATGAGACAACTGTTTGAATAGCAGCGTTGGCACGTACTTTGTTTGCTGAGAAGTTCATTAGCATGTGAAGAAGTTGCCCAATATTTCAGATAAGGTGACTTGCTGAAGTTAAAATAGCGCAGACTGGTCAACTACAGTTCGTTTCTTCAGATATAACCACTAGCGTGTTATAGACCCTTTTTTGTTTGTTTATAGAGATTTTTGTGTACATAGGTGTTAATATAATTTTATACTTTTAAACTGATGTATTTGTTAGTGTTCTATAAATAATGAAATGTTTTTATTCATTGCTAAAGCCTCCTGAGCTGATATATATATAACAAATAATAAGGTTAACGTACCTTTGTCGTCTTCAGCTCATGTTATTATAAATGTTTTTATCTGTATGAAATGATTGATTTGTGATACACTCAACTGTATCATTATATAATTTAGCCAATAATTAGTAGTGCGTTGACGTTGTCTATTGCTCATGTTTGTTGCTTAATGACAATACAATTTTATTTATTTATTTTAATCATAACTTTTTCATAATCAAAGAAAAATAATCAAATTTGGAAAATGAGCCCAAACAGTAGTTTTCTGTTAATTGTTTGTGTAAATTTGAGTACTGCTTTATAAATTGCTATTTTTAGATAGTACCAATAATGCACTATGATACTATGTGTACGATGCCAATTCAGTCACAACCAAATCCTCTGAGAGATGTTTGCGACCATTATTCCTCTGCAGCCTTCTCGTTTTTCTTCAAAGAAGAGTCTTTGATTGTCTATCAAATATCCTCTGGAGGCCACTCACATCTTTTTGAACAAAACTCTTACGAAAGAAGTGTCAACTAAAACTCTGGGCCTCAACAACTCCTGGAACCTTACCCAATAAGTAGTAACTAAACATTCATTTATTGAAAAGGACAGCTCTATTGATTTGTATTTCAAATGTAACATAGTAGAAGCCAATCGTGTGTTAAAAAGGAGCAATTACCGTAATATAATAATCAACCCTGGACAAATTTACGGAAAAATGGTTAATGTCTAATTTTGAAAAGGAGCTGTTGAGAAATTAAGAGTAAAGCACAGCTGTTTGTTTGATTTCTCTATGTATTTTATTTGATACCCTTTGTTTACATTTTGTTAAAAACTAAAACATATGTTCAATAGCATGTTTAACATATCTAAATTAAGTGGCCTAATTTATCCAAAACGCTAGTTCTTGTTCTTTTTAAGAGTTAAAGTTAATTCACGAAACGTAACGGGAACATCTTACATGTTAATATCTTAGGGACTGCATAAGGTAAAACAACAGATCTCAAAATTATAATTGTTTTGAAATAAAAAGATACATCTTGTTTTATTTCATTTTATTTGTGTTATAAAGCATGATCACTCACAAGAAAAAAGATTAAATGGTAAAAATAAATAACTTGTTCGGATGAAAAAGATAATGGTTTTTAAAGCCAGTTTGGATGTTAATTAAATGAGTATTCCCCAGGGGAAAATATTCGCTAATCAGATCTAAACTAAACAAGCAAACTTCATTGAGAAATACCACAAGGAAAAGTATCAGATGACATGGTCTATTTTTTAACATCAAGATTAATTATAAACTGGTATTCCCAATAAATAGCGTATTATCTTAGTTAACTTAACACCGTCTACTATGGTCAAACAAGTTCATACCACTTTTTCATTGTCACTTAAAGAACGAGGGGTCATTAACTCATTCCACTCTTTTTCTTAAAATTTAGCGTTGTCCAGTTATTTATGATTACACAAATGCGTAACTATGTGTTATACAAATATATCCATAATATTATGGGGTTTTATGCAGTTAACTTATATTATTGTTATGCTAGGGACACCGCCTGCACGCTTCGCATGCCAACCCCGTTATTCCCTGCGGTCGTTACATCTCGGCCTTCGGCCTCGGGCTGTGAATTTTCACTTCAAATAATAGTAGGTTAACTGTATAACGTAAAACCACAATATTAAATTTATTTACAGTGTCTCACTCACATTACTTGTGTTGCTATATATTTATTATTATAAATAATGATATTACTTAGCCCATTTCAAACGTGCTCATTTTATTTGTTTTTGTTTAACAGCTTAACATTAATTAAACAACTAAAATAACTGCATTAGAATACAATTTAAATCTTAAAGTCAAGTGTAGCATAGTCCCACAATAGAAAGTGAATAAAACCATACTTACATCCTTCCCTGGTTTAACATGTAATTTTGAGAAATATCTAACCTCCTCAATATTACAAACACCAGTGTTTACATTCCAACAGCTGTTAAAACTTTTTGGGAGTTATTATTTACATTTGAACAGCTGTTAAATCTCTACCCGTGTTATTCTTATGGCTGAAAATGTACTTTGATGGTTTCCTACACCCTTCAGGGTAAACATATTGAAGAATTAGGACCTTATTGCACAACTACGAACAAAGGGTAAGTAAGTTGTCATTACTATTTTTGTCATTCATGAAATATAAAATAATTAATTGTTTAAGTAAAATCATTAAAACATATATCTGCTTACTACGAATCAAAAGTTTCAAGTCTAATTTAAATTAAAACTTCTTAAAAAATAAATTATAACAAACGGAATTGTCCAGTAAACCTATTCCACACATGTCCGACGTCAGTAAAACTGCCACTTCGCCCATGTGACGTCATGCTGAGTGCAAAGTGGGGGGAATGCGCGGGATACCTACCGTATGTTTTAGTTACCGTGTTTGGTGTCGTAACATTTCGTCCCGGTAACATCTCGTCCCGATTCCTCGGGCGTGGGGCTAGATGTGAACTCTCTAACTGTCTACTAGTAACATCTCGTCCCGGCACATATGCTATTGTATGTTTGATAGGTCTACAAAAACTGTTTGTAGGACCCTCATACGTTTTATACTTGTGCTTGTCTTCCACCCTCCTCTCAATCGGCAAACACTATCAATTCCTCAATTAAGTTGGCAGTCTAAATAATAAAAAAGATTGAAAATAATAGCTGTTGGTAATTAAAAATACTTAAATATCTGCAGACCCTGAGCTATACTGACTTTAGTGTAAAAAGAACAATCCTTATTTCATAATGTCACCAAGCCTTAAACTTTTTGTTTTTAATTTATGGTTTTATCTCGTTAAAAATACATTGGCACATTTTTATCTTAAAAAATTTACAATACAGTTTATTAGATAATGTTAGGTTAGGTTAGGTTAGGTTAGGTTACCTTCGTTTACCTGAGTTGCGTTCCTCAACCCTTGTCAAACTTTCGTCGGGACGAGATGTTACTTTATTAGTTGGCTTAATAATTTGTAAAACTGAGCGGGACGAAATGTTCATTTTTTCTAGGAAATTGGCAGCGGGACGAAATGTTACCGGGACGAAATGTTACTGAACCCCGTGTTTAGATCTTCCATAATGTTAAACCAAGGCAGGTTGTAAGCATGGTTTTATTCACAGTCAAATTGCAGGGCTCCGCTCTACTGGTCTTGAAGGTTTCAATGGTTATCTAATTCACTTACTTTATTTATTTTATTAATATTCAACTGTTAAACAAGACCAAATGAAATGAACACGTTTGTAACATGCAAAGTAATATTGTTGGGTGTTAATGATAATAAACAGGTAGCAACGCAAGTAATGTCAGTGAGATGTTATAAATAAATTTAATATTGTGATTTTACGTTAAACAGTTAACCTACTATTATTTGTAGTCAAAAGTCACATACTGAGATGTAACGAGCGCACAGAGTGACGGGTTGGAACGCGAAGCATGCAGGGGTGTCTCTATCATATATTATTATTACTATTATTGGTTAACATTCTGACCCGAGATGTACTGTTCACGAAGCAATGCAAACCTTAGTGCATGACATTGTACATTTATCATACACATTGTTAAATGTTGAATATTTTTTGTAACCCTACTCCTTCATTCAGGGCTATAATTTTAACATAACTGTCTGTCAAAAACCACAGGTACCGTACTAGTATCACTGATAACAGTTATCAGTCCTTGAGGGATTCACATCAGTGGCAGTAGAAGGCGGGATTCCCACAGGACTCACTTTCGCCAGCCCACTCCCGCCCACAGTGACCGGCCATGACTCGCCCCCACCCCCACAAGGTCTAACAACATGAACTTTGATGTGTCAGATGTTATGAAACCAAACAACGACAACTAGCATTTTATTTTTCAGCCGATACTCAATAAAACAAACACAATTAGTAAATAATAACTAATTTCTTTAAATATTGACTGTTCAAGGGCCTTTTTTGCAATATCTAATATATCTTTACATTTTAAGATAATTTGCTAAATCTAGACCTAAGAGAGGACATTGAATGTGTAGATGTACCATTTCATGGGTGAACAAAAACCAGAAATTAGGAAGGCTATTTAGTACTATGAATTTAAATGTAAATAAATTGTCAGTAGAATTAAGAAATCTAGGACTACCTGTAAATATATTTTAGTTGGTTGTTTCCCTGTGCGAAAAAGCGCCAAAACATGGGTTTCTATTTAAACGATTCGTACCTTAATAATAATCGAATCGTAACACTTTCGAGTGTCATTTGAAAAGTGATGACCTATTCTAGTGGACCGTAAGTTGGTTTTTTTTAAATGGAGTATTTCAATACTTTTTCCATGGTTAAATATGTGAAACTTTAAAGGCCAATTTTGACGATTTTACATTTTAAAAACTCGTAATATCAACTTATGGTCGACTAGACTGGACCTTTAACAATCATAAAATGTTCACTAGGCCTATAACTTATTATAGTAATAAACACAGACGTACAGTTGAAACAGAAAATCATTTTATAGGCCGCTGAGAGTAAAATTACATCGCTACTATTGTAACGTCTTCTTTAAAAAGAATAAATAGAAATTTATTTTTGTTTATTAATTTCTCAAATACATGAGCAAATAATAAAATTTACTTCTTTTGTTCTTTAGTAAAATTTAACTGAAAATGATCTTAATCAAATAAAAATATAAATTTCTTCTTCAAAATATTTTATTTAATTAAAAACCAAACTTGTAATAAAATAAAATTAAACTTTTCAATGTGTGAAATAGTAATAATAATAATTTAATTTCTTCTTTATGTATGATTCTATGAATGACTTTATGAATGATTCAGCCTCAGTAATCTGCAAAACAACAAAATAACCAATAGTTATTTTAGAACTTACGCTTAAGCGGCCGGTGTCATAACTAGAATCTACAATTTCCGGTGACAACCGCTTCAAGGTACTATCTACAATATTCTGTAGATACCACTGAGGATGCCACATCACAGTATGGGCGAAACGACTGGTCATCTTGTAAATATTGTAGATAGTACCTTGACGCGGTTGTCACCGGAAATTGTAGATTCTAGTTAATAGTTATTTTGATTTTTAAAATATCTTTTTTTTAGTACTAAAATCTGATTTCTGACAAAATTTAGAGAAATGTCGCTAGAAAAGCGGCATTTAAAAGAACAAGAAAAGAAGAAGAAAAACTAAGAAACATTTACTAGGTTTTGGCGTGAACAGCTAAAAGGGCAGGGGACAAAGCTAACAACGAGAATCTACAAGATAAGAACAAAAGTCGGACTTATTTTGCTTCCAGAGAACAGTCGATTTAATCCAAAGGTGCCGCCCCACATGTAAACTTCGCGCACAATCAAACAACACTCACACTGCGCGGCAAAGCACAACTTCTCAAAGCTTCCCGAGGGAAAATTGCCGAACTCCGAACTGTAGCGGAAGAACGGTTCAAAGAAGCGGCGAACTTAATTCAGCAAAAGGCGGCGGCGAAACAGGCCAAGAAACCCGTTGTACGAAGTATTTACGTGGCGCTTCCCTCTACGTGAACTTTGTCGCGAACAGTAGGGATGAGAACCAATCAGGGAGCTTTGGAGAGGAAGCAAACGTACCAACGTCACCAAAACCTGTAAATTGCAGAAAACATGTCGATCTGACTCGACATGAAAATATCTTGTTGTAACAAATATTGGTTATTTTATTTCTAATGGGAAAAATCTATTTTTTAAGGGGTTAAGATTCTACATTTTTATGAGAAAGTCCAAATTTTAATTGAAATTTTTTAGAGTTTGAATTAATTTTCTATTGCAAGTACTTTTTCAAATATTTTAATCTTTTTTTAAATTAATGTTACAAAACATTGTTACACTATCTACTATAGGGCTGTTGACCTTTCAGCGGTGGCTTGGCACTTTGTTGGCGAGATGTGATAATGGTTTACTTTTTTAGTTAATAATCATTGTAGGTTTAATATACCTAATTGTTATTTATGAATATTTTGATACTTGAGACCAACTGCATGAGAATGTCAATGTGTTGCAAGTGTTACCTTACTTACCGTTCTGTGGCTGTAATTAGTGATTGTATTATTAGTAAAGTACTATATAGTATTATTATACTGTAGTTACGAATAGTAACTACAGTATAATATTCTTAACTATTATACTGTAAAAAAACTGGCGCTCTTTTACGACGGGATTAGCCAGCATACACAGAATTTGTGTTGGCTGGATGGATTGAACTTAGATTTGTGACAATTAAATCAATGAATCATGACTTTTGAATATTTATGCAAATATACATCGCAGCTTTATAATTAACAAATGGTAGCTGACAACAAACCATACCGTATATATATTTTTAGGATGTAATAACATTCAAACTGAGTACCCTTTAAATTTTTATTTAAATTATTTGATACAACATGTTTCAACTTAAGTCATTTTCAAGTGTAAATTAAATATTTTAAGTATATAATAATTCTTTAAATAAAATTGTAAAACATGCGGTTTTTGTAAATATTGATGAAAATGGATAACTTGGTAATATTTTTTAATAATAATTTTGAATGTTTAGAATCTTATCAAAAATTGGGTTTGTATAATTGATTCGTGTGTTCAATATGTTCACTGGATTTTTTATTGGGCTAAATATATATGTAATTCTTCTGTTACGTTCATTTTCTTGCCCTTTTTCATAATATTTAATATTTTCATGTTTTCTTCAATTAATATGAAGTGTACGTGTGGTCTGTAGAGAGCAAGTATTCTGCGAATGTGGATTTCATTGTAGTTGTGATATAGCTTCTGAGAGCTTGTATATGTTCTTGAAAGCGTGTTTTGAATGGTCTTCCAGTTTGTCCAATGTAGAATTTATCACAGTCTGTACAATTAAATTTGTAAATATCCGATTTGTTGTAAATGTTGTCATTATTGTGGTTTTTTTTTGAGATTTTATTTATATACAACATAATTTGAGATATATATTATGCTGTAGTTAATGTCAAATGTAAATGTTATACATACCTGTATTGGCATTGTCTATTACTACTGTAAAAATTTAATGACAGTAAAATCACTAAGTTATTTACAATTTATTATGCGAATAACTGTTAGAATCTTCTGAACCTAATAGTGAGTGATATTGGATTTTGTTTAGTTTCGTTGCTGAACACGTGTAAAAGTAACTAATAAATCCTGACAGTCCACCAACGTTGTTTTTAGATTATATTGGCAGTTCTGTATGACCATATAGCTAAGAAGAGTCGTTAGGTAATTGATGTGTGTCCCTAGTTAACTCTCAGTTATGGCTACTGGGTATTCCATGAACGTTAGCCTACTGAGCTATCTGGACAGTGTATTTTCCATAAATAATATTGTTGGCCATATAATACCCTGGCTTCAAAGTATTAATCGACAAGGTCCTGTGGCAACATTTGAAAAAGTTGGCCTCTGGCTCACGCCTTAGTCTTGTGTGTTTAAAATTCTCCAGACTGAAAAAGGAAAAGTGTGATCATTTGTTGGTTCTTTCTTTAATAGACATGTTTTTTATACACATTTTTGATTATTCTTATTTTTGGGGCGTCCTAATGTGAGAATGCCATTACTAAGCTGTATCGATATCCCCTCCACCCAAAGTATTACAGAAGGACTTGGCCCACTCGAGAACTGAGTGAAGCGCGTAGTCCTGCACGTGTATGGATAGGTGCGGGTATTGTAGCAACGTCCACTTAGCACAACCATAACATAGCCCATCTCAATACCTTCCTAGACCAGATGGATGACCTTAAACCTAAAATATACATTATTTATCTTAACGTTTCTTTTATTGTTATAAAACTGGAGCAAGCTTTGTAAAAAAATCACTACACTTATTGCAAACTTAAACAAATAACTAAACAATAACTGAAATAAATAAATAAATTTAATCTGGATAAATTGTGAATATGCAGTATTTCTGGAACAGGTAGTCAAACTACAACGGTTAAGAGAAGGGTGCTCTCCAACGACATTTTGTTCCTCGCAACAATGCTGTAAGTACTGTATAAGTAGTCACCACAACTAAACCGTACACACATCACATAGGTCGGGTTTACTGTCGCAAAGAAGGCCCCTGTTGATTCTTAGCAGTAATCAATAATTAATACATTTCCCCCGACAAATGATACCCCTTTGTTAGACCGGGTAATCATCTGATCTTTCAAATTCCATCATAATCACGCAAATTCCATAAAAATAAAATTTTATCGGCATCTGAACTCGATAATTGACAATGCAGTTACTGTATATGCATTCAGCATAAACAAATTCATTGCAAATCAACCACAAAGTGAGTAGGCTACATTTAAACAACGTGACGAGACGTGGTTGCAGCTGCATGTAGGCCTAATGGGCGCGAAAGTTCCGCTTTCTACTTACTACTATATCACCAGCTGTTGCTCCCAGAAAGAAACCTTCATTTTCACTGTCCTTATCAAATAACGTTCAGTCGTCATTTTCCCTTCTGAACTGTAAGCAAGCAGCTTTTCGCCCACCATTACTTCTTCCAGAAGACGGAGAGTATAACAAATAGATTCCTCTGTTCACTATATAAATGACAAGACAATACGTAGTTTGAACCACCTGGATCCAGACCACAGCTCCCAAGACCTTTATACTCTGTTCCATATCCCCACTTTGCGTGAGTTCCTCAACCAACTCAACCAGAACTACCTTGCCAAAGCCACTGATTCCCCCATACTGGCAAAATACTTTACCGAACCCTACACCACTAGCCAATAGTTCCACCATCCACCACCTGATTCACGGCCGCTTTTTATCCACCACCTAACTCCCCTCCCAACCACTAGCCACCCTTCACACGACTCATTACTGACGCTACACTGACATAGTCCCCGCTCGCCCACACCCCAACGCTTAGACACCTCTCATTTCCAACCCACCCTCAGTCAGCTCACTAACAATATTCATTTTCCCCATGTTCTTCTTCTGTCTGTTTCAGGGGCCATGATTCCTTGGGACCTTTCTTCCGGAGACCCGGGCTGCCTGCTTGCCTCGTACAGTCATGATCGTTGCGATCCAACACCCTTTACCTACCTATCCTAGGCTAAAGAGGCCCTAGTGGCCTAAAACAGCCGCAGCTCCCTGCTACACATTCACGATCCGATCTGTAGTTTGAGACGCACTCTTCTGATTAGTTTAACATTGATATTTGAAATTACGACGTTGTAGAATTATCATCATTTATTATCATCGTATATTCATTATCACATCGTGCCCGAAATACAAGCCTTCAAAATAAAAAAAATATGGAAATAGAAAATATTGATGATTTCATTCATTTCAGTTAGCGAAATTTTCATAGACAGATATCAAATTATAATAATTGTTACTGATTTTTGTAACATTTATTCTCCCCTCCCCATTATAGACTATATGAATGGGCTTGTCCTAGATAAGTTATGTTGATGGGAAAAACAGAGTGTACTTGTACATAATATCTAAATTTATTTTTGGAAAATATTTAGTTGAGGTGTGAATGAAATGATTTTAAAATATATACATTTATACTAGTGGACCCGTGCTGCTCCGTAGCGAGGCCATAGGCCGAGGTCGACAAAAGGGCCTGTAACAGAGCACTTTGGCGAGGCCGCAGGCCGAGTTCCACAAAGGGGCTAAAGGTAAACGCGGAATACCTCCGAAACGAAATCTTATTAATAACCTACCAGGTAGAGCAACAACAAACGATCCTCAGGATCCTTTGGGATGTATGGAAGCTACCTCTTCAGTTTGCAAAATTCAAGTGAGCAAAGCTCGGTCTCATGATACTAGAGAACAAAACAGGTACAAATAATCTGAAGGAAAACAAACCTCTCTTGAGATGTCTAATGCACAGCTGACAATGGCTTGTTTATTTACGTTCACGATATGAAAAATCTTTTAAAAACAACAAAAATTTCGGTCAAATATCTGCGCCTGAGTCGTCTCCTCAGTCTTAACACAGGATCAATTTGAGTGATTAGTAGCACAAAATAAAGCGCACATTTCACAGAGTGTTCTTAAATCGCATCTAAGTATGTAGGTTAATTAACACCGGAGAAACAAAAAAGAAATGGTAACAGTACGTTTTAGAGCCCCATAAGAAATGTATAGGAAGGAAACATTTTTGAGTAAAACGTGAAAAATACCAAAGCTAAGTAACTTTCGATACTTGATGGCTGATCTGTAAACAAATACCTTTCATTTAAAACCAAAATGAAGGAAAATGGCCGAATAGAACGGCCGTGCTAACTGGCGTTAGATTTTCATAGATATTTTTAATATATAGATTTTTTAACTTCACTCCCCCTGCTGGCCCACATTGGCCTGCTGGCATGTGCGTGAACTTTATTTCTTTGTACTGTATATCAATTGTACTGTTTGTACAAACCGTTACAATAATGTGTGTACAAACTGATACAATAATGGCTAGCCTCTACTATATATCAATTTTACTGTGTGTACAAACTGATACAATAATTTCCAGCCTCTACTATATATCAATTGTAATGTCTGTACAAACCGTTACAATAATGGCTAGCCTTTACTATATATCAATTATACTGTGTACAAACTGTTACAAGATTGGCTAGTCTCTACTATATATCAATTGTACTGTCTGTACAAACCGATACAATAATGGTCTGTACAAACCTCTACTGTATATCAATTGTAATGTCTGTACAAACCGTTATAATAATGGCTAGCCTCTGCTATATATCAATTGTAGTGTGTACAAACTGTTACAATAATGGTCTGTACAAACTTCTACTATATATCAATTGTAATGTGTGTACAAACCGTTATAATAATGGCTAGCCTCTGCTATATATCAATTGTAGTGTGTACAAACTGTTACAATAATGGTCTGTACAAACTTCTACTATATATCAATTGTAATGTGTGTACAAACCGTTATAATAATGGCTAGCCTCTGCTATATATCAATTGTAGTGTGTACAAACTGTTACAATAATGGTCTGTACAAACTTCTACTGTATATCAATTGTAATGTCTGTACAAACCGTTATAATAATGGCTAGCCTCTGCTATATATCAATTGTAGTGTGTACAAACTGTTACAATAATGGTCTGTACAAACTTCTACTATATATCAATTGTAATGTGTGTACAAATTGATAGATAAAACCTCCGTGTTTTAAACAAGCCGTCTTTTTTTCTATACTATAAATTTGAGATATACTATTTGTCCCTATACAGATTACAGAACTATCCCTAAATGATTAGCACTTAAGTTTTCCTTTTCAAAATTATAATTTTATGATTTTGAAATTTCCCTGTAGTATTCAGCCACAATTTTATACAGTAAAAGCCATTTACCATTCATCACTATTTCTCCAAAAATATACGTCCAAATGACTTGATATTTTGCACATAGGTTTGTCTTGGCCCCTAGAGGGTCACTATAAGAAAGGGATTTCCTCTCTGACTACAGGACTAAAAAAAAGTCCCATGGTATTCTTAAGGAGCTATATTAGTTGATAATTTTATCTGATTAACATCTGATAAAAACAAATTTAATAAACTTGTGGTAGGCTAAATTAAAAAAAACTAGTTGTTAAATTTAAAATAATTGAGTACAGAGTAGTTATACATAACATCAGCTGTTCTAAATTGGATATAAATTGGATACAGTGTAAGATGACAGCTTGCTGCATATTTCAATTATACAATCAAACTCAATATTATAACCAGCGAAACGGGCGGGTACAGCTAGTTTTATGTAAATTTAGTAAAGCCTCACTCAGGCTTTAGCACAAAAGAATTTATTTTTTTCTCAAAAAAATACTTTGTTGTTTAAATTTTTCATGGGTGGTTTGTATGTACTTATGATCGGCTTGATATTATTTTTTGTTTATAAATAGGATTTTCACTTTTAAAATCCATACTAAGCTACAATGTAAGTGATTTGTAATGTAATTCGTTATTTATCATATATCTGCAATTGGTAATGAAATTTGGAGACAAATAAATTATTTTGAAAAACTTAAAAAATTGTTTACTAAATAATTTGTTTTGACCCAGCATGTTTAGTTGATAAGGACTGTAAAGGCAGACAAATGTGGCTGAGTAGGCCTACTATAGTTGGTGTTAAATATTTGTACTTGTAGAAGTTAGATACATATCGGCTAAAAATAAAGCTATCATCATCTCTATGTAGAAAAGAGAAAGTTTATGACTCACTGACTCTTCCCTCATTCTCCTCTCCTGCTAGTAGTTCTACTAAAGTTACACAACCAACATTTTATGCCCACATATTCTCTCTTTATACAGTATCATGGATAAGAAAGTTAGACTATATTTATATCGCAATTTTTTCACTTGTTTCGAAATTTCAGTGATTGGGAATTTGAACTTATTATCATTATTTTTACTTTTACACCATTTTGTAAATTATAATAGGCCGAACAATAATATTAAGTTTGAAGAATTGTAAATGCTAAAAAGAAAATTTAATTTTATAGTTGTGATATTCTCTCAGAATTCAAATTGGAAGCACCATTTAAATGCTAAATACAGGAGGTGCTTTTATACATACAGGTAGGTCATAATGGTTTTATTTTTATCTATATGAATTTAACTTTTATAAGAACAAGTATTTAACTTCTAATAGCTTTGAAGTCTTTAACTTGATCAGCCATTTACGAAAAAAAGTCTGTCCTTACAATATAGTAATTCAGAACTAAATATGAATACAGTGTAAGTGGGCGGATGAGTGATGTACATGTATGTACATTACCATACGTACGTCATTACCACTGTACGTAAATGGGTGGGCGGGTGGGTCATTACCACTGTACGTAAATGGGTGGGCTGGTGGGTCATTACCACTGTACGTAAATGGGTGAGCGGGTGGGTCATTACCACTGTATGTAAATGGGTGGACGGGTGGGTCATTACTACTGTACCTGTATGGGTGGTCGGGATTGCCAATATCACTGTACTTGTATGGGTGGGTAAGTGGGTCAATAATACTGTACATGCATGGGTGGGCGGGTGGGTCAATACCACTGTACGTGTATGGTTGGGTCAAAACCACCACTGTACGTGTATGGGCGGGTGGATCACCACCACCGTACGTGTATGGGCGGGTGGATCATCACCACCGTACGTGTATGGGTTGGAC
>JAQJVL010003802.1:0-54545 GCA_035578905.1 Stictocephala bisonia | reverse complement strand
TACATAAATTTGACGACAGGCAAATACAATAATACAAGAAATAGACAAAGTGGTACAATTTAGTAAATAGTGTAGGTGTGTAAAAGTAGGTGTGTGAAGGATTACTTGAAGAGTTAACCTGGATGCGCATGCGTCACCCGGCGTTGCTGCTTGGGGCGCTGTGGTCGGCAACGCCGCCAGGGGCGCTACGGTCGCTAGGTATTGCCACCAGGGGCGCTACGGTCGCTAGGTATTGCCACCAGGGGCGCTACGGTCGCTAGGTATTGCCACCAGGGGCGCTACGGTCGGCGATTGTTATAGTGTATATATGAAATGAGGGAATTTTGGGAAGGGAATTTTCCCACGGGGTGTGAGTTGGCGCGGGCGGGAAAAGACGCCATATTGGATCCGGTCGCCATATTGGACAAAAAAAGGGTATTTTATTGTATTTTATATAGTATAACGTGGGAATTTGATGGTAATTTGAGGGGAAATGTGGGTAATGTGGGGGGAAAGAGGGTAATGTGAGGGAAATGTGAAGGAAATGAGGGTAATGTGTGGGAAATGTGAGGGAAATGAGGGTAATGTGTGGGAAATGTGTGGGAAATGTGAGGTAAATAAGGGTAATGTGTGGGAAATGTGAGGGAAATGAGGGTAATGTGTGGGAAATGTGTAGGAAATGAGGGAAATTTTGTGGGGGAGGGGGTGGGGAGTTGGCAACACTGCGCCGCCATCTTGGATCCGGTCACGTGACCGCCGCCATCTTGGAAAACCCAAAAAAAAGTGAGCCTCGCTCCAGCCAAAAACATCTACTACAACTTTATAAAACAAATATACTATAAATCAGCAATAAATAAATAATCAATTTAAAGAAACCAGCTGAGACGTAACTTTCTGTTCAGTTGAATAGAACCAGTCCTCAATAAAATTCAATATGTTTACCCAACCAATGGTAAACGATGTGAAAAGAGAAATCCCCACCCCAGTGACAAAACTTCACATTTTGTCCCTTGTTGAAATTAATCACGAAATTCCGTTTCAAATGTATCTTTAAAAAATCTAATATTTCAACATTTGTAATAAATTTAATTTTTATAAAATAATAAAATGTAAAATCAAGCTCAAAAACAAGTATTAATTTATCACAATTTATTTTATGGGTTGTTCTAAATATTTACAACATCAAGTTGTTCATTTTATTTCAAATAATAATCCATAAGTATCAAACAATATAAATGACCTTCACTATAAACTGTTTTAATTTAGTTTAATCATCCGGTCTTTAGATGTAACTAAATGATTAGAAATAATGCGTGATAAATAATAAAAATTTATTTTTATGGTGAGTATTATAATAAAAGTGCCTAACGAGGTCTAAAAATTATGAACCTAATAGCCTTATTTAAATCACAATAGTAAACGACGTGGCACTTGTGGCGCAGTGCTGTAACCCAGCTACTTGGGGACAAAGTGTTTGGGAGATTGTAGGCGTTAGGTTGAAAGCTCGGTCCTTTTACGAGTAATACCGATATGGCGTTCACTCAATGGTTGCTATCGGCGTGGACACAACTAGAGAAGTCTGGGGTGTCCATGTTGGGTGGTAATCATTATAAGGATGTTGTGTAGGGGAGATAACTAAGTATCAGGTTGTACCGGGTCTTAGACCGGTACATTTCTTTTTTTCGTCGTTGTCTGCCAGGCTGCCTGAGTTTCGCTTTTGCCCGGCGTTTCGCGTGTTTGGTGGCCGTTGGCTTCGATCCGTTTCGTTCCTGGTTCCAGCCTCGGTCAGGTGGTCCTGTCTGTTCAGTTTCTTTGCTGCCGATCAACTTGACTATGCGTGGCTGAGAGACACTAAAACGTAAGTGTTCATTTTGTATGTTTTAATATCTAATCACCCTTTTGGTGAAAATACTTTTGTTTAAATAATTTTCAACGGGCTTACTTGTGTTTTCAGAGTTTTGTGAAATTTATATTCTTTGTCTAGATGTGTTAACCTAGGTTCAAGCCACGTGCAATGTTACATTTTTAGCATTAATTGCTTTTTATACCTGGCTTTATAATTAATAGTAGTTCTGTATAATGTTTTGTTGAACCTTTTTTTTTCAGTTGGAGTTACCGTTTTATCATAGTTTTTTGTTCTTTGCCAATAACCTAGCCTAGCTGTACACTTTGATTTTCATGTTATAACCTATTGCTCATGTATCCATAGCCTAGTTTTCAGTTTGTCATTTTTAGTTCCATATACGTAATTAATTCTTTTATAATTTGTTAATTTGTAATTTGTCTTAAATCTAGTTTCCAACATAATTAGTCATAGCCTAAAAATTTATCTTTTATATGCTAGGGTGCTCCAATCATGTACAATTTTGTCTGTTCCTGTTTTGTTTTGCCATGTCATGTATTAGGGGTTATGTATAGTATTTTTGGTGGTGATGGCTGGACTGTTTTTAATTGCTGTGTTTGGCCTTTCAGTCCAGGGTCCTTGAGTGGGACGTTCAGCCCTCGGCCTGCCGTCCGGGGATTGTCTACCATCCACACTGCCAGCCTGGCCTGAGGACCATGTATAGAGGCCATTGGTGACCCTGCTGCCCAACCTACATCTTTGGGTATGAGTCTTCTGTCCTCAGGTCAGTGCTTTCCTTGTTGTTTCCCGGCGGCTGAGCTGGGGGTTTAATTTAAAAGTGAAAAAGGAAATGGAAATAAAAAACAAAAGAAGAAAAAAAAATGTTTGTGGAACTTTATGTGGCCTAGGCCTAAGACTGAACAGTGATTTATGGAACTCAGCCATGGGGACTTACATATTTGTTTATTAAAGAAAGAAAACTTTAAATACACAAAGAACGTTCGCTGTTAATATTTATTGTTATTTATTTTTAATTAGTTTATTTTCTTGTTACATTTGTTTAGATTTTTATATTTGTTAGGTCCCCATTGTTAAATCCTGTTATTATTTATTTATATGCTTAGGCCTAGTTATTGTTATTTATTTTTTGTTAAGTGTATTAGGGGGGTTTTGAAGTGAATTTTTACTCGAACGGTACCGTGTTAGATTTTTTTTTAAATTGTTTAATTTTTAAACTTTCACCAAAAGGGGATTATTGTACTTTTACGTAACTTCTTATTCGGAGCTGCCCAGGGATTCCGGCTTACTCCCTGGCCCGGTGGAATCAAGGGATGTGTGGGCTAAATTGCCGGTTTAAGTGTTGTGATCCAAAAGTTTTCTAAATTTTCACTTTTATTTGGGGCTTAATATTTTTCTTACGTTTTGGGGTGTCTCAGGCTAGGCTGCAGATAGGCCATGTAGTTGTTAAATGGTAATTTTGGTATTTGTTGAGTTTGTTGTTTTTGTAGCTTTTGTGTCTTCTCTTGTTAATTTTAGTGTTTATTGCTATTTATTGATGTGAGAATTATATTGTGGCCTTCGGCCAAGTCGGATTAATTTCTTTTTGTTTACTTAGAATAAAAACTAGTTTTGCTCAGCTGCCGAGTTTTATTTTGGACCCTCCAACTGCCACCCGTGATCCCATCGCTCGACTTGTTTTGAGCCATCCCCCGGTTGGCTCGCTTACCAGCTTTGGTGGGGGGGGGGAGGGGTCTCAATTGGTAACTTGCTCCCCCAAAGATGGAGGTTATGAGGGCTATGATTGAAGATCTTCTGAGCAAGGGTGTGATTGAACCGTCTCGTTCTGCTTATGCCAGTCCAGCTTTTCTTGTGCCCAAGCCTAATGGTAAGTCTAGGCTTGTGATGGATTATTGGAGGCTCAACGCTAAGGTCGCTATTGACTCGGTACCTCTGCCTGATTTGCATTCTGCGTTTGATTGGTTCGGTAAGGCTAAGTTTTTCAGTGTGTTTGATTTGAACCAGGCCTACCATCAGATTCCATTGAAGAAGGAATCACGGCCTATGACTAGCTTCTGTGTTCCCTGGAATCTTTACCAGTTCACTAGGGTTCCTATGGGTCTTGCTGTGGGTGCCCAGACTCTTACTCGGCTGCTTGATTCCATCTTCCATGATGTGAAGTTCAAGTTTGTCTTCAATTACCTGGACGACCTTCTTGTCTACAGTGAGACTTTCGGGGAACACATGCAACATCTTGAGGAAGTTCTTAGTCGCCTTAAATCAGCTGGCCTTACCGTCAATCCAGAGAAAGTCACTTTTGCTCGTCCTGAGATTTCTTTTCTGGGTCATCTGATATCTTCTCGAGGCGTCTGCATTGATCCTGTGAGGACCCAGGGCATTCGGGATTTTCCTCCTCCCAGAGATGCCAAGGGGATTGCCCGTTTTGTGGGGATGGTGAATTTTTACCGTAGGTTCATCCCTAACGCGGCCGAGCTTGCTGCCCCGTTGTACGAGCTGCGAAAGAAGGGTGTCCCTTTTGTGTGGGGCCAAGCTCAGCAGACTGCCTTTGATGCTCTCAAGGAGGCTATCATGCAACCTCCTGTCCTGCGTATGCCTGATTTAAGCAGAGAATTCATCCTTCAGACTGATGCCTCCTCCTCCGCCATTGCTGCTGTTCTTTCTCAGGAGTTTGATGGGGTCAGGCAGCCCATCGCTTTTGCTTCGAGGACGTTGTCTCACCAGGAACAGAAAGCTTCTTCCATCTATGAGTTAGAGTGTCTGGCTGTTGTCTTCGGTACGGACAAGTTTCGGCGTTTCTTGGAACACGCTGAGTTCTTGCTGGAGACGGACAATCAGGCACTATCTTGGCTTCTTGCCCATCCCCGACAGCTCGGGAAAATTGGTCGCTGGGTGGTCAAAATTTCTGCTTTTAATTTCCGAGTTCAACATCTTAGGGGTACCCAGAATGTCATCGCGGATGCTCTTTCCCGCATGTACCACGAACCCAGCGATCCACCGACTGAGGCTGTTGCTCAGTGTGGGGCTGTTCTTCTGGATTTTCCTCTGGCTTTTGACGACCTACTGTCCCATCAGCAGAAAGATCCCGAGCTGTCAGTCATCTTAGGTGAGCTTCAAGAGGGAGGTGCCCACCCTCCCTACTTTCTGTCCAAAGGGGTACTCTGTTGCCGTCCTCGACAGAGGGGTGAACCCCGTGTAGTGCTGCCTAGTCATCTAGTACCGATAGTCTTTCAGTATTATCACTCTTCTCTTGTGGGCGGTCATCTTGGCATTCATAAGACCATCGCTAAGATTCGTAGGTACTTCATCTGGAAGGGCATGGACCGGGATGTTGCGGGCAGAGTGCGGGCTTGTCACCTGTGCTCTCTCAGCAAGCCTAGTCAGAATGCAAGGTTAGGGTTGTTATCTTCTGAGGTGGCCGAGCGTCCTTTTGAGAAGGTGTTCATCGACTACGTGGGTCCTTTTCCCCGTAGCAAGTCAGGTAGCTCCTACCTACTTGTTTGTGTGGATGCTTTCTCGAAGTTCGTTTGGCTTTTCCCACTTCGGAGTGCCACGGCTAAGCTCACCATCCGTGCTCTCCAATCCCAACTCTTCCAGCACTTTGGTGTGCCTTCTACTCTTGTGTCCGACAACGGTAGCCAGTTTACCTCACACGAGTTTCGTAGGTTCTGTTTTGGCAATGGTATCAGGCATGTGACTACCTCTCCTTATTACCCACAGCCTTCTCATGCAGAGCGGTTCAACCGCAATCTTCGGTCTGCCCTTATTACCTTACATGCTGAGAAGCAGAACACCTGGGATGAGAGTCTCTCTTGGCTCCAGCTTGCTTTTAATTCTTCCAAGCATGAGAGTCACAATGCCACTCCCTTCGAAATTCTACATGGCTACCCTCCTAACAACCCTTTGTCCAACTTGTGGAGGCTAGAGGATCTTCTACCTACGCCAGGTGCCACTGATGTAGTGTCCACGTGGCGGGCTGCTCGGCGCAACCTGCTACGTGCTAGAGAGAGAGTAAGGAGGAGGTATGATAAGGGTCGTACTCCTAACCCTTTTCAGGTTGGAGATCTGGTGCTTTGTCAGGCTCACCCAGTCAGTTCGGCCGCGGAACGAAGAGCTGCAAAGTTGTGCTATCGGTGGTCTGGTCCCCACCGCATCGACAGGTTTTTGTCACCGGTGACTGCTCTGCTGGTTGATCCCCAGTCAGGCAGGGTGTTCAGGAAAGCCCATGTGTCCCAGCTTAAGGCTTTCCGGGGAACGGTTGATCCAGGAGTTGGTGTTCCTGGGGGTTTCTTGGGGCAAAGAGATTGATCACCTCTGCGCCCTAGGTGGCTGTTCTGAGAGAGTCTCTCTCTCTTTTCTTTTCTTGTCGCGCCCGACAGTCAGGGTAGTTCGCTCCCTGTTCGAGGGGTTTCCCCTCTTAGGTTCTCTTGGGCGTCCTTGGAGCACCACTCTTCGGAGGTCTTCTTCGTCTTCTGTTTGGTTCCCTGAGGTACCGAGTTTTCTCCCCTACCTGGGTGTGTTGAGTTTTGCAGAGGGAGGTTGTACCGGGTCTTAGACCGGTACATTTCTTTTTTTCGTCGTTGTCTGCCAGGCTGCCTGAGTTTCGCTTTTGCCCGGCGTTTCGCGTGTTTGGTGGCCGTTGGCTTCGATCCGTTTCGTTCCTGGTTCCAGCCTCGGTCAGGTGGTCCTGTCTGTTCAGTTTCTTTGCTGCCGATCAACTTGACTATGCGTGGCTGAGAGACACTAAAACGTAAGTGTTTATTTTGTATGTTTTAATATCTAATCACCCTTTTGGTGAAAATACTTTTGTTTAAATAATTTTCAACGGGCTTACTTGTGTTTTCAGAGTTTTGTGAAATTTATATTCTTTGTCTAGATGTGTTAACCTAGGTTCAAGCCACGTGCAATGTTACATTTTTAGCATTAATTGCTTTTTATACCTGGCTTTATAATTAATAGTAGTTCTGTATAATGTTTTGTTGAACCTTTTTTTTTCAGTTGGAGTTACCGTTTTATCATAGTTTTTGTTCTTTGCCAATAACCTAGCCTATCTGTACCTTTTGATTTTCATGTTATAAAATATTGCTCATGTTTCCATAGCCTAGTTTTCAGTTTGTCATTTTTAGTTCCATATACGTAATTAATTCTTTTATAATTTGTTAATTTGTAATTTGTCTTAAATATAGTTTCCAACATAATTAGTCATAGCCTAAAAATTTATCTTTTATTTGCTAGGGTGCTCCAATCATGTACAATTTTGTCTGTTCCTGTTTTGTTTTGCCATGTCATGTATTAGGGGTTATGTATAGTATTTTTGGTGGTGATGGCTGGACTGTTTTTAATTGCTGTGTTTGGCCTTTCAGTCCAGGGTCCTTGAGTGGGACGTTCAGCCCTCGGCCTGCCGTCCGGGGATTGTCTACCATCCACACTGCCAGCCTGGCCTGAGGACCATGTATAGAGGCCATTGGTGACCCTGCTGCCCCACCTACATCTTTGGGTATGAGTCTTCTGTCCTCAGGTCAGTGCTTTCCTTGTTGTTTCCCGGCGGCTGAGCTGGGGGTTTAATTTAAAAGTGAAAAAGGAAATGGAAAGAAAAAACAAAAGAAGAAAAAAAAAAAAATGTTTGTGGAACTTTATGTGGCCTAGGCCTAAGACTGAACAGTGATTTATGGAACTCAGCCATGGGGACTTACATATTTGTTTATTAAAGAAAGAAAACTTTAAATACACAAAGAACGTTCGCTGTTAATATTTATTGTTATTTATTTTTAATTAGTTTATTTTCTTGTTACATTTGTTTAGATTTTTATATTTGTTAGGTCCCCATTGTTAAATCCTGTTATTATTTATTTATATGCTTAGGCCTAGTTATTGTTATTTATTTTTTGTTAAGTGTATTAGGGGGGTTTTGAAGTGAATTTTTACTCGAACGGTACCGTGTTAGATTTTTTTTTAAATTGTTTAATTTTTAACCTTTCACCAAAAGGGGATTATTGTACTTTTACGTAACTTCTTATTCGGAGCTGCCCAGGGATTCCGGCTTACTCCCCTGGCCCGGTGGAATCAAGGGATGTGTGGGCTAAATTGCCGGTTTAAGTGTTGTGATCCAAAAGTTTTCTAAATTTTCACTTTTATTTGGGGCTTAATATTTTTCTTACGTTTTGGGGTGTCTCAGGCTAGGCTGCAGATAGGCCATGTAGTTGTTAAATGGTAATTTTGGTATTTGTTGAGTTTGTTGTTTTTGTAGCTTTTGTGTCTTCTCTTGTTAATTTTAGTGTTTATTGCTATTTATTGATGTGAGAATTATATTGTGGCCTTCGGCCAAGTCGGATTAATTTATTTTTGTTTACTTGGAATAAAAACTAGTTTTGCTCAGCTGCCGAGTTTTATTTTGGACCCTCCAACTGCCACCCGTGATCCCATCGCTCGACTTGTTTTGAGCCATCCCCCGGTTGGCACGCTTACCAGCTTTGGTGGGGGGGAGGGGTCTCAAGGCTTGTCAATGAGCTGAAATCAGTCCAAAACTACGTGGTTCGGATCCTACGTAAAGCTGTAGGTCCCTTAGTTGTCCTGACTGCTGGGCTATAAATAAATTGCCCTTTCTGAGTAACATTTGCATTTAGTTAGTAACCAGACTACACTCATATCATCATTCATATTCGTCATAAAATAGCACAACGTTGTGTTGGCGTCTCATATGTAAGAAATAAGAAAAATAGAAAAGTTCGACCACTTAGACAAAATTCTTGAATTTGGTCTTTATTTTGTATGTATCATTGTAATAGAAAATTAGTTTTTAATATACAAAGCAAATAGCCATACAGATTTTTGTTAACGTAAATCAAAATAGATACCACTTTTGGTGTTTTTAAAATAACATAAATATGAACAAGATTTGTTTATGTATGTTATATAGAAATATATATATGTATATTTATATTGATAGTTAATTATATTTATAACTAAAATAACTGTAAAACCTACAACAGTATTAGAAGACACAACTCACAATTTAGTCCATCCATTCCAACTTACCTACCAACAAACTTAATACTTTGCTTCTAACCTCACAATTTATATCGTTTTGGTCTTAATTGTTTTGAAGGCTAGGAACAACATATATTTGGATTGCAATTTCAAGATCTTAACTTTCCCTATAAAAATTGACCGACTTAAAGAACTTACTTTTGGATCATAACTTAACTTTTTCTGTACAAAGTGATTAAATTGAACAATTTACATTTGGATTGCAATTTCATAATCATAATTTTACCTTTTTATAAAACGTAATCACCATCTTTGAACATTACAGTTTTTGATGTTAAAAAGCCGTTTACAGATACAAGCCGTTTAATAAGTTTTTATACCGAAACCGTTGTATATAATCTATTTTTAAAAATCTTTCTCAATAACAGTGATTGGCTAAACCGTAATCCTCATATAATCCGTCAGATTTTCGTACTATGGAAATGACACGGCTGTATGTTGCTTTATGGAAATGACACGGCTGTATGTTGCTTTATGGAAATGACACGGCTGTATGTTGCTGTATGGAAATGTATGTTGTAGTGTAATAAATAAGCTACCACTTAATATGCATACAACAAAACTTGTTAGAAAACGTACAGTTCTTCGAAAGATACAACTATTTTTTCACTGTTTGCAACCTAAAGAGAAGCCATTTATTATATATAAGAACCTTCAAATTTAAATACTTTTTCTAAGTTTGAAAAAAAACATGTAAACTATGAAAAGAGCTTAGCACAACATGAAAACATTTTTTTTAGCAGCATATTAGATAAGCAGACAAAACAGACTAGGTGGCTTTGGACTACGGAATGAAGGTTTTAGGTTTGATTCCATAAAAATACTGATAATCACTAGTTCACCATTGAATAAAGTTCGCACACAGGCCAGTGGCCCTTTAACTATTAAAATAAACCATAACTGTGGACCCAGAAATAAACAGCTGACCTCATATATCCCTCAATATATAAAGAGAGAGTTTTAGGGGTTAGTACATATCATGAATATAGAATAAAATATGTACATATTTAAGGAAGGTTTACACTTGAAGTCATTTCCTGCTTGTTTTAAAAAATATTCTACATTCACGTCCTTAGTAACATAAGTAATTAAAATGTTTGCAACCACTTTATAATTAAATAAATATATTCCGTTATCCTGGATTAAATCACTTACCTATTTACTAATGAGACATTACAGCATACAATTTGTTAACATAATGATTCATACATTTTACTTTATCATGAAGTGATAAAACACATTTTTACTGCCAAAAGAACTTAAATAGCAGTGAGCCCTTGAGTCCTCAAGAGACCTGGAACGGTAATACTTAGACAGTTATGTACATCTTGAAAGCAACCCTTTGACTGATAGTCCTCAGAGAACCGTTTGACTTGTAGAGTGCTTTGCCTTGTATATAAGGGCACTTTGCGAGAAGTGAATTTGTTCACTCAGAGTTTATATGGAACATTATCGTATATTATATGTTCTATATAATTATTTTTTAAATTATCTAATCCAATAACTGATCCATCTTAACTACTCTTCTCTATTAAAAACTTCACTTTAATCTATTAATTAAAATTATTTTGTCACAACATCCCTGTATTTGCACCAAATTTTATAGTAAACTTATTCTATCCCCATTGTTAGTCTTTTGTATATTTAAATAGTATCTGGAATAGCATCACTCTTGACTATATAATCATATAAATTATGTATTTAGTTAAAAATCATGGACTCCTGCGGGTCCCAAATTCACGCATTACGGATTATTTTTGTAAATGAGATAAGGGGCTTAATGGTGTTAAAAACTAATTGGATTGTTTAATACTCAATTTATTTTTTTTAAATATGATTTATTGTTTAAATGGGTTTAAAGTAAGAACAATTAAATTGCATAGTTTAATATGCAAGTTCACGCTTGAGTATTGCGTTTTCCTAATATTCTTATTAAAATGGTATTTCAATTTAACTATTTGCATTGATTCTGTTTTTCTAAACATGTGTAATTTATTTCGAGCTGTTTTCTTTGCAGCTGACTTTATGCTTGATTTTTTAATATTACTTATGTTTAAGTTGATGATTAGTTTATATTTACGTATATAATGTTAACCTTATCTTATCCTAAGATGACATTTAACCTATATGATAAGGAAATATGCCTCCAATGATCATTGAAACTGGGAGGAATTTGATTTGTAAAATTATGGGATGTATGAATACTTAGGTAATATTTCATGAATATAACTTTTTGTTTGAATAAATAATTATATTTTACTCGACGTTATTAACATTTAGATTTAATTTGTTTATTTCTAATGAGGAAAACAAAGAGCTCAGCCAAAGCACAACAATTAATTAGCTATATAATATCCGTGAGAAAAACCCCTCATAAAAGAAGTTGGCTTTAAGGATTATAACATAACATTTTAGCAACCCATGAAATAATTATTTAGATTTTGAACTCGTAATTTATCCATATTGAATTGGTGAAAATAATCTTCTGTCGTGTTATTTCATTAGACGTATCTTACAATTAAATTTTTAATATCTAAAATTCAATTCAACGACTAATCATGTCATTTATTTTTAGTGTTAAAAGGAATGATATTGAAAACAATAAAACTTAACAATGTTAAGTCGATTCATATGTGTTAGTGCTAGGTAAATTTAAATTTGTGTACTTGAATTATATAAATCAGCTGCTATGTTTAAGGGTTGCTATTACTCTTATATTCAAAGTTTAGCATTTTCATTTGGTTCTTGTTTTTTACTTAAAATAAGTACATAATAGTTTGAGAATGGGCTTGCTCTATAATATTATTTTATTAATAATTGTAAAGAAAAATATTTACGTAATATTGAGACGTAAAAAAATAGTTAAATGATTATAATTAAGAGTTGTAGTTCAATTAAATTGTTTTGTCTTTTTTTTACGTAAATATTGATTAGTATAGTCGTTAGGATGCCGACAGTATTTTAATGAATGTTAATATGACAGTTTTGTAACACAATATACTGTAACTTGTACCTACATATTTCTACGTTGTTCTAAGTTATGTATAACCTCTATTCAATTTAATATAATAAATAGATGAGTTACAAGCTACAAATTACTACTAATATAATCCAAGACGAGTGTACATGACATGTATTTCTATCTAGTTATTTAGTTACGAATTAGTAGTTACTAACTAAAATTGATCGCTTTTGATTATTGACTCTTAATAATATTAAACTGTTTAATCTAGTGTTTATTTGTGTTTTTTTTTTTTTTTTTTTTTTTTATTTATTTATTAGCAAAAGAGCATACAAAGCAACCACAACAAAAAATATAAAATTGAAATAAAATATATTGCTTTTTAGTGACTCCTTAAATGAGCGATTGATAAACTACTGACCGCATTTCCTATAGTAGTGAATTAATATAAATGTTACACCTAGTGCTACAAAATAAAATGAAAATTTAAGGATCGACTTTTTCACTCTGCTTAAGTTTGAGACAAAGTGTAAAACTTTTGTCGCCGAGACATTTCTCCTTCCACACCATTTAACGTTGTTCGGGTGAACTTATTGCAGTTTTCAAGACGTAATTCTGTTTGTCTGAACAGAAGGTTTTGTTCCAGCTGCTTTCTTAAGAACTGACCCTATTTTTAGATCTCAGTTTTTTTTGTTTTTTTTTTTTTAATTTAATAAGTAAAGTACTTAATTTATTACTAATCTAATTGTTTACTCCTTTTATACAAATTTGAACTAAAAATTATAACTTTTGGCGTAGACACACTAATATTGGCTTAGATATTAATATAAATAACACTTTTCTTTAGAAAGGCTTAGAAAGAATACACGCGACTGAGGGAGTGGCATCTTGATCTCTATCCTACCCATCTACCCTACAGAGCATCTTATCATGCCCCTACCCACCCTTGATAAGGAGGGCTAGATCCCCCATGCAACCGGTCTTCACAAATACATTTCTAAATTTCTCATGTTCCCTTTATAAACAAGCCTTGTTCAGTTACCATTATACTTGTATAAATGGATGTAGGCGTTATTATCTTCATACATATATAGGGGTGTCTTTAACACACTCTCCAAGACAATTTTTCTCGTACAGTGGTAAAGACAACCCATACATTTAAATAGTATGGTGGTGATAACCCAACTTTTCAATCATAAACTTTAAGTGTTAAAGACACTTCCATGTACGTATTTTCGTAATGACCCTACCATACAATCTTACCCGTATTTGCTTGTATGTATATATATATTTATTTATATGGAAATGTCTTTACCACATTGCTTTTGTGATTGAATGGAAGGGTCATTACCACCATACATATATAGGGGTGCTTTTACCACTCTAGTTGTATGATTGGATTTGAGGGTCATAACCACCGGACTTATATAATTGGATGTCAATACTATGAAACATACAGGGTGGAAAAAATATGGAAACGCTTCCACAACAACGTTATTTTTACCATAGATAACTTGATAATTTTATTGTTTTTAATAAATGTGTTCATAAAGTATAATTGTTATCAGAATAATTTACTCTAAATCGTTTAGTAGCAGATAAATAATATCGTTCAAATTCGTAACTTTGAAAATCAAATGACCACTACTCTGGAAAGGATAAACCTTTTGAAGTCTGTTTGTGGCAATAAATTGCTTTTTAATAGAACTTTCATTTTACATCAAACTCGATCTAGGCTTACATTGAAAATTTTTGTTCAACACCTAGTAGGCTACTCCTCGGAAAAGATTAAATATCGGTAATGACATCAAAAAGTATATGTTTTGTAACCAAAACTATGGACACGATTTCACTTTTACAAGTGAAGTTAATACAAAATTTGTGAAAGCGTTTTCATATTTGTTTCACCATATATATGGGATGGTGATTGCCACTGTAAGTGTATTATTGGGAGGGGTGATGATTATTACTACCGGATACGTTGAAAATAAAACCGATAAGAGTACCGGTAGTTTTGTGGTTAGGTAAAACTAATTATGTATTTACATTGCGATCTACAACGGCAGGCGCCTCCATTCACGGCAAGGCTTTTAGAAAGTAGTATTGCAACTACTACTGAACTACGAAAAACCCTTCTGTAATTTTATTTCACTAACTGTATTGTTTTTTATGAAATGTTTGCTCGTTTAGTAACTAGTGAATATGACAGTATATGCCTTAGAATTAACCATATGTAGGTATCGCGTACGAGTACGACGCTAATAGTATCCATACGTAAATTTTACGAAATCAATAAACTTCATAAACACAGTTGATATATTGAGAATTGTTATGTAAACATCGCTAATCCACGAAAAAAACATTTTAAGATTAATTATAAATACATTTTGTTAGCTTATATTACAAATTTCAGTGACTTCTAAGTCCCATAAGACCCTATTGAAAAGTATGTTTTTCGCTTCTAGGTATTGTACGTCAATTTGATGTATTTTTTTCTCTACGTTTTGAAATTTAATAAAAATTACGTAACATTGATACATTACACTAAAGAAAGCGAGAACTAAAGGTCTGCTGTTTGGACAGACATCTGCTATGATAAACGACTAATTTAGAGCAACAAAAAATACTTATGTCAAAATTACGTACGATAACTATCTAGGGTAAAAAAAAAAAAAATATTCTAAAGATAGTATTTGTATAAAATCTTCAAATTATATTAACTAGCATAACCTAAAATATCAGTAAATCTCCCAAGATGGTTTATAGTACAATTAAGGCCACCTTAAGTAGAATATTCTGGAATTTGGAACTAAATTAAACTACTTTAAAAAGGAGGTTACAAGTCCATCTGATGCCTTTGATCTGGTGAGAAAAATTGTAAAAGTTTTATGAGAGTATATCATTGTTCCAGCATCAGTTATTGTAACACAGTTGCATAGTTGCTGATAAGATCGTGTGACCTAATTATACTTTGTCATAGAAATACATGTCATTACTTTAATTAGGTAAGTCAAATCTGACCTCATTAATTAGAGTTTTATGTAATTATATTACTAATTCATATTTTTACGTATTTAACTTGGTATTTCTATTTGGAATTTTTTATTAAGTTCATTGCATTATTATGTCTCAAAATTTAATAACAAATACCTATTGGGCGAGCCGGTGGCCGAGCGGTCTAAGGCGTCAGGACTTTGAGCTACGAATTAGCGCTGGTTCGAGTCCGGCCTAGACTGGAAGATTTATCAGTAATATTCACCTTCTACTGTACTGGTTCACCCTCTTACTCTGTCTAAATAAGTTCCTCGCACAGATCAATATTTATGAGAAATGAGCAGAGTAAGGTTTAGGAGGAGGATCGGCCTCTCCTTAAAAAAAAAAAAAAAAAATAGCTTTCATATTATACTCTTTATAACTTGCACAACAATTTAACACAAACATCAACTGTTTACATCAATTTTTATTTTTAATAAAATAAATGCCTTCAACTAAAAATAGTAAGGAATAAAATTTCAACTACCAATACAGAAATCATTATTATTCAATGCAAACGAATTTTTCGTTCTGAAACGTTCAGCTTGAACTTATTTGAAACTCAATTACTCCTCAACATAATATGGAAAGTAAAATATTTTGTATTCTCTCATAAATATTTCATCTTAGTACAGCTCTGTCTCCTGACGTTGTTATTGTAACAGCGCCAAATTTCCCATGAATTTAAAACCATATTTCAAAATCTTTATCGGTACATTGACATTAACTCTTTAACAATATATTTATTAACATTATATTATTATCACACCTGGGTCATATTTCTACAAACCAGCTACTTGGGGATAAAATATTGTAGATATTGCAGCCGATAGACTCTATACTCAATCCTATTATTACTGACACAGGGTCCGGTAAATGGTTGCCATCTCCGTGTACAATACTAAATAAAGGTCTGGGTATCCATGTGGGTGGTATTCAAGTACTGTATGTTATGTAGGGGAGAGAACTGAGTATCAGGCTTGTAATTTATCTGAAAATCAGACCAACACAAAGTGGTACGGATTAAACTTAAAGCTGTAGGTTCTTTAAATGCCTGGGTCATGAAATAGACACTTCTATATTTTAATGAAATATTTAAAGAAAACCTTGCATAGTACTGGTTTATCAGCTGTTGCATTGCTTTTACACTCAAATTTATTCCAATTTCCCTAACCTACAATTGCTTACCAATGGTAATAACTACACCATACAATAGTTTCGTATTTTGTTCCAGAATTGAGTACCTGTTATCGATGTTATTATTCAATTAGTTATATTGTCTTAGTGTTTAATAATTTATGAATTATTCATTGCCATTGGGACACAATTATAGGTTAGGGTAGTTTTAAAAAAATATAATTTTGTCAACAATGCAATAGCTGATAGTTATATCAACAGTTGACAGACAAGTATTAAGCAAAGTTTTCTTTAAACATTTAATTTCAATAGTGTAGTATCTATTTCTGGAGCCAGGGCATTAAATATTCAAAACTATACAATCTGGTTATTACATACATATCATATTAATTTACTTATGGTGTAAAAAGCACTAATTTATTATACTTAAAATATTTAATTGTAAAACCACGTTGACAAGCACAAACAAAAGTTTTAAAGTTATCAGTAGATACTGGGTTATTGAAAAGTAATCCTATTTATTTATTTTGTCTAAAATATTTTACCTTTACGATGGTTAAATTTTTTAAATTTATTCCTGCATCTTTATATTAGAGAAAAAACATGGCAATTTTAATTTTCCCAATACCAAAAGTTGCCGTTTTCAACTAATTGAATGTCCATAGATAAAAAACGGCAAATATTACATGACATATGCCAGCATAAAAAGTCATAAAATATATAGAGTTTCACAGAAAGATTTATGTTGTCTGCCTTTTTGGAAAATGGAAATTTTTATGTCTAAATGCATATTTTTATAGATCAGGAAAAATTGGGTGAACTTAATCATTTTTATTTTGTTTTATCTCTGTAGGTTTAAAATATCCCAATGGTTGCACATATAAAAAAAATAATCCTTTATATGTCCCATATCAAAGAGTTGGTAGTAATTAGCTATAAATAAATAAATATCAAATTGTATTAATTGTTTTATAAATTTGTTTAGTAAATGCCTGTCAAATATCCTATCAATTTAGCCATTTTAATCAAATTAGTAAGAACTAGATCATAAAATCACAAATCTTATGTCTTAGTTATTGGCAATAAATTTAAACATTTAGTTCTACACTAATATATAGAATGGGGATTCAATATTATAGTCCCTAGTTTAACCAGGTATCTGTATTCTACATATCTTGAATATACATCAACCTATACACTTTCTACGATATTTCTTACTTAACAGTTTTTGTATTTTGTATTGTTTATATATTATATTATCTGTGACTAATGCCATCACTAAAGTTTAACATCGATTACCTATTGTGAATTGTAAGTACTGTTATGTATTTGACTCCCTTTTATATAAGTATATAGTCCCCTTTGTTATGGCATTTTTACATTTATATAATTATTTTTTAAACAAAACAAAGTAACCAAGTAAATACAGTTGTCGTTAAAGTAAACTAGGATTACATATGTGTATATACTTTTCTTGTAACCACACAAACATCAAATTGTAAAAATAAAACAAAGTACAAGAAAAATAACGAAATAGAAAAGATCTAGGATCAAAACATCTGTATAAAATAGTTGTGTTTTTATGTAAAATAGATTTTTTCTGTCACAGATTGAAGACTCTAAGTCTAAGTCAGAAGACTGCAAAAAGGGACTCAGATAAGAAAAAAGAAAAAAAAAAACAATAAATCATGAATGTTACATCATTGTTGTATGTTACATTTTATTTGTACAGCGACCACATTTGACCAAACATTTCCTTATTGATATATCCCGGTGACATGGTGAAAACTGTATTATTATCAAACCGGAAAACGAGCTCTGTGTTTGACAGGCAAATCACTCGAGGTATTTCCCTAAAAACTCCCATTTATTTTATATTGTACCAGAAAATTGATTTTTAAAAACGAAAACTAGAAACGAGAAGGACTCAAATGTATTAAGTGACAAATTATCTGCCTTTTTTTGTTTTAATTTAACTGCAAAACAATAAAAATTACTGAAAATGAAAAAAATTTATACTCTATTGTTTGTGTTATATAAATGAAATAGGTACATTTACTACTAACATAAAAAATTCAATTACAAACATTCTTTTTTGTATTGGTATGACACCGATCGTCAAATATCAGGGAATAACAATGGCAAATGAACGAGTGTGGTCACTGTCACAAACTAAAATTTACATTTTAATAGTAAAAAGAATATTAATAGCCCATTAATCGGAATAACTGAGGGACATACAGTTTATTGTGGGATCCAAGGCACATAGTGTTTGTCTGTTAAGTAATGCATCCCCTGCACTACACGAGTAATTGTCAATATTTACGATCCATCAATCCTTCCGTATCCAAATCATTAAAAAAAAAAAATAAAAAAATAGTATAATAATACTCTTAATAACATTACTAATTTTAAAAGTAAACATATATTTCTCTTGGGTTTATGAACTCTTGCACCTTCACCTTTTTCAATGCACAATCAAGGTCATCGTGATTATTTTTACACACAAACGTAATTTTGAATATTTGGTTTAGAATTATTAAAGATTACGTTCTTTCTTTTTGAACAAATCAACAGTTTAGATCTGACTCTATACCTTCTTGTAAGGTCCCGTTACTTTACACAATGAAGTAAATTACTCACGACAACAAGATACATAAATGATAGAACTAAATCAGATCGCGTTGACGTCAAAATTTTTATTTTCCAGTGTATCTGCTGACGAGTTGTTTCACATTCTCATTACGTATACCAGTCTATTCCGAAACTGAGTTGACATCAGCAATAGTAATCTGTTGACCAGTGTTTCCGTTGACGAGTATTTTTTCACATTACAATTATGTATTCCAGTCGAGACCTACACTGAGTTCACTTCAAAAATTTAAATTTTCAGTGTATATGTTGACGACTATTTTTTCATATTCTCATTAGGTATACCAGTTAAGACCTACACTGAGTTCACTTCAAAAAGATTTAATCTCCAGTGTATATGTTGACGACTATTGTTTCATGTTCTCATTACGTATACCAGTTGAGACCTGCACTGAGTTTACTTCAAAAAGATTTAATCTCCAGTGTATATGTTGACGACTATTGTTTCACATTCTCATTACGTATACCAGTTGAGACCTGCACTGATTTCACTTCAAAAAGGTTTAATCTCCAGTGTATATGTTGACGACTATTGTTTCATACTCTCATTATACCAGCTGAGACCTACACTGATTTCACTTCAAAAATTGTAATACCCAGTGTATATGTTGACAATTATTGTTTCACATTATCATTACGTATACCAGTCGAGACTGACACTGAGTTAACATCATCAGTTTTAATCTCCAGTGTATCTGTTGACGAGTATTGTTTCACATTCTTATTACGTGTACCAGCTGAGACCTACACTGAGTTCACTCCAAAAATTGTAATACCCAGTGTATATGTTGACAATTATTGTTTCACATTATCATTACGTATACCAGCCGAGACTGACACTGATTTAACATCATCAGTTTTAATTTCCAGTGTATCTGTTGACGAGTATTGTTTCACATTCTCATTACGTATACCAGTCGTGACACAAACTGAGTTCACTTCAAAAAAGTTTGAATCTCCCGTGTATCTGTTGACAAGTATTGTATCACATTATATGATACTGTTTTACTTCATGACTTCCGAGATGGGAGTTTTTAATCACGTACCTTCAACCTTACAAAGCATGATGTAAGTTAATAGTCTGATATAAATTGCTCTATCATCTTGAAACTACTCTGACTTATACAGGTGGATTATCAGGCCTTTGTAAACTTAAATGTATTTTTTTTAGAGCTACCAGTTTTATTTTTAATTAATATAGGAAACATTGATGCAAACTATGTACAGGGTGAGTATTTTATTGCGCTATTATTTTTGAAACCTGCAGAGATACAACAAACTTTACATAAATGGCGAACTTCAACTACTCTTTCCTCATTAATAAAAATTTGCATTTAACGATTTTTAAAAAGCCACCATTTTTCAAAATGGCGGACAGCTTTGTTTTGCTCCTGGAACACTAATCACAGTATCTAATGGTTTTTCCCAATAGAAAATTTAAATTTAAGACTTGTTTATTCTTTGTATTTTCCCGAAATATTAGCCATTTTTAATCCATAGACACTCATATAGTTAAAAACGCCAACTTTTGGTTTTGCAAAATTGATGAAACAACTGTGTTTTACTCTGTTATATTAGGATAAAGTCTTGAATTCATACATATTAGTTATTGTAAAGGTTGAAATATTAGACAAAATAAATTCTTAAGACTATTTTTTTTTGTCGCACAGAAGAACTACATTAGTGATTTTTAAGACTATTGTTATTTCTTTTTTCAACGTAGTTTCACAGTCAAATACGTTTGTATGATAAACTAACACTTTTTGCACCATAAGTAAATTATTATGATAGGTGTGTAATCACAACATAGTATAATTTTGAAAATGTAATGCCCTGGATTCAGAAATTACACTACCTAAAAAAAGCCCCGCATATAACTGATCCGTCATCTGTTGATATTAATATAAGCTGTTGCATTGTTGTCAAACTTATATTTTTTACAATTTCCCTAACCTACAATTGTGTGCCAGTGATAATGACTAGTTAATAAATGATTAAAAACAAATAAAACATAACTAATTGAATAATAATAATGAAAAAAAGATAACTGATATTCAATACTGCTACAAATAACTTAAGTTTTGTTAGGTAATAAGTAATTATTAATCAAGGGAGAAATGCAAATAGTAAACAAGTTTTAAAATTACGTTTTCTATCAGAAAAAATCATTAAATATATAGTGTGCCATAAGAACAAATTAGGTTGTCCACTATTTTGTAAAATTTCGGATATTTTTTAATCACTAAAGTCATATAATTATGAGAAAAGAGTAGTTGAAATTCGCCATTTAAAGTTTGTTCTATCTCTGCATGTTTAAAACGTCACAAAGGTGGCAAACTTAAAAAAAATCACACTATATACTATATTAGTATATTTTATAACAATACTGAAAAAGTGGTATATTCTATAGTCGAAAAGACGTGTTTGCGCACTTCAAATTTCGATAATATGCCAAATGATTTCACTAGCGTATTGAAAGATAATTTCTACTACTCTATAGATATACTCGTACATTTCCATGACCCTAATTTTTGTCCAATTAATAAGGATATTAATTGGAATACTAACTTGTTAATGAAATTATGAAAATGTACAAACTGTTTACATTTTGCAAAGCTAGGCTTAGTATTTATAGTGCAAATGTACAATATTAGTGCAGTTTTAGATGGTACAAATAGGTCATACTTTATTAGGACATTTATTTAAGACATTCAAAACATTGTGCTTGGTTTTATGAGAATACCAGATTTTCCTTACCACAGTGCCAATAAACCAATAAACTATCACACTTCAGTGGATTACCTAAGTCAACTAGGTAATAAAACAATGAATAAAACAGTCTGAAAGCTTGTAGCATACAGGTAATGACGTCATGAAACTCGATGTAATGTAAAATTAGGATAGCTAGACTAGGTTAAAAGTCATCACAAAACATCCTCATAAAAGATCTTTCTAGCCATTAATCTACATTACACGTATTAAAGGGGTCGTTTATCACAAAATAAAACGTATAAAGTACTTTTTTTCATTTATAAAGATTTAAACTTTAAGTTGTTTTCATTATTATAAAAATGATTATATCTATCAATATAAAAGACAAAAAAATGACAAAAAGTATATAGTTTTGGACCATGAAATGTGGCCAAAACATTGTTTATATACTCTAAATGCACACTTAAAAGTACTGTATTGTAAAAGTTTTTCTTTTAAATATTTATAATGATGTATATATTATTTACAGAAAGATACCTGCAGTCTGCTCTTGTGTCCAAATAGGCCATGTAGAAAACATTATATAGTCTCCAAGTTGTTTAGTAGTTCTTTCACCATGTGTATAAATATATGATGAGTATAAATAAAATGTGTACAAGTATATGCCTACATCGTGTGCCATCCTCCCCATGGCGAGACTGGGTTGAACTTTTTTTTTTTAAGACTTGGTTGAAAATAATATAGACATTTTGGAGCTTTCATGAAAGATTATTATAAATAAATATTATATTAATTAATGAATAAATATCTTACATTTTTTCCTTAATCTGAAAAACGTTTCAAGCATAAAGATTCTGCCGAATCACCTATTATTGTTTTGATAAACCCAAAAAATGTGTGGCTATAGTTTGATTTATTGTATGGAGAAAAAAAAAGGTTTTCCTTGTTTATGCAACCCCCTCAATTCATTATATGTGAACTGTCGTTTTTATTTTCCTGAACTACATCTGATTTCAATGATAAAAGTACTTTTTCTATTATTACTTTTTCTAAAGCTGAATATGTTGTAGATCCAAGATCCCTGATCTTATAAGTTAAGAAAGCAATGTCGGTTTCATTTCACAAGAATCGGCCCTTGAACAACTTGCAAACGATGCTCAATGTCTCAAAATTAAAAATGCCATATGGATAAAACAATTACAATACAAAATCACTCTTTACAACATTCAGACACTTTGACAAAGATATTAATTTAAAATATCATCATAGGGTTGTAATTTTATTTTGAAAAAAGATAAAATCAAACTAAATAAAAATATGAAAGACAATCGTAAAAAAAGTTATCTGCATTATTTTTTACTTTCAACAACAAATACTTTGAATTATTCCAAAATTAAGAATTTACTGATATATATTCATTCTGAAATGAGAAGTCTAAAAATCACGTATGGAAAATTGTATGGAAACTTTAATAACATGAAGTCCACTCGGTTAACAAAACAAATTAGAGGGTTTAAAGAACATTAAAATAGGGCGAAAATATAAACAATAAATTGGACTCTTAGAATATCTAAAAGAAGCAGGTATAACACAAACTCACGTCTCAACCTGAAACACAACAAGGTAAAAATATAAACAAAAAGACCAGGTAAAATACAAACTCACGTCTCAAGCTGGAACACAATAGGGCAAAAATATAAACAATTAATTGGATTTTTAGAATATCTATAAGGAGCAGTTTTAACACAAACTCACGTCTCAACCTAAAACACAATAAGGCAAAAATATAAATATAAACAATAAACTGTATTCTTAGAATATATAAATGAAGCAGGTATAACACAAACTCACGTCTCAAAATGGAACACAGTAAAACAAAATATTTAAATTAAAACACTGGCAAAAAATTTATAAGAAAAAAAATCATAAGAACCTTAAAAGATAAATAAAAGGCATTTTGAAAAAATAAAAGGAGTATCAGCGCAAATAAAAAACCAACTGATCAAAACAATATTGAATGCACACGGTGTGACAGGCGAATATGTTTCCATTATTAGTATTGAATAATATTGTTACAATGTAGTGTTTAAAAGTTTACAATTATTCAAGCTACTAAAACTTGGAGAACTGCACTTTAAAAGGCAGCTTTTAAAGTGCAGCTCGACCATAAAGTCGAGTATTTATGGTACTGATAAGCGGAGTTTCCTGTCGACTTCATCTGAACAGTTCCCAAGTGAATACTTGATTCATCTTTGAATACTGATTACCTCAGTAATGTTGAATGTAGTAATTAATACTCTTGTATCTCGACAGTAATGATGAACAACTCTTCAGAGCTTAGCTGAATACATAATGAGTACATAAAGACATTACTTGATACACTGGATAACTTTGTCTCAGCATCAATACTATGTGTATTTACAAACCAATCGTTACAATCAATATTATAAGTGTATATTGATTATTAAAAATATAACCAATGATATCATTGATATGTCATTCTTCTAAAATTATTGCATATAATTCCATGGAATAATACTACCATCTTATAATAATCGTTTTACGATGTTAGTATAGTAGTACATATGAAGCAACTTTTCAAATTGTTTTAATAAAATTCCCAACAAATTAATGAGTTACGTGTATTTGTAATAGAATGCACGTATTATGTTCTTTTCTTTTTATATAATCAGGTATACTCGATGTAATGACGTGTAAAATGAATAAACGATTTTCTAACTTGACTTGAGATGACGCGTTTCTGACTTGAATCTCAAGTGCACACTGCGTCTGACAATCTATAACAATATATAAATAAGTATTTTGGCTCATTATAAACAGTATGAAAATCCGCTATAATCATACTGGCACTAACATGTAAATGTTCAAACAAAAATACTGCTAGGAGGGAGTGGATAAAGAACTGAAATGTGGAGCAAGGCATTAAGGCGTTGCTATTGCCACGGCTGTGTAATATCGTCACCTCACTGGTCAAATTATTTGTTTAATTTTTCTAACAATATATTTAACTTGTTGATAGATAGGTTAGAAGCATTGCTTTAGCAAAACTTAAGTTAGTTAAATTTAAGACCCAGAGTCTTACTCTCTGAAGCGTTGTTTGTTTAATAATTAGGTTATTACTATTACATAATTTGGTGGAAGTTCACTTGTTCTTTATTCATCATTCATCTCTAAGACTCCGATCATATGAGGAGTGAATGAGTGTGATGAGTGTAAATGAACGAGTACACTATTATTAAGTTCTTGCCTAACATATAATTCCCGATACATTCATACTTATCCTCAGTATTGCAGCGTTACTTTCATGATGTAAATTGACTATTGTCAATGTAATATATATTATTATTTTAAATGATTTTTTAATATTGATTATTGTCGGTAAATCCTAAATTTTATATCAATATAACACTGGAATGGGAAGCAGTATAATATGGAGGACAAAGGTGTTTCACTTTTTCATATTTGCCAGTCAGCTGTGAGGTTCTTTATATTCTGTATCCCGAGGATATACTAAAGCTCATATCCCTCAAAGAGCCCTTTATATCAACTTGATACATCTTGGTAAAATCGGTTTCCAATATGCTTCGAATTGCCACCTTCAGGATATGGCCACCTTTGTCACAGGATTAACAAACATAGACAACGTTTTAATATATAAATTAACTATCATATATTATAAGATTGCTTAGTTTTAAGGTTCTTATAAACTATAAGGGGAAATTAAAATTTGAAGAAAAACTTATAAAAAAGAAAATTATAGAAATGATAAACTTTTGCTATTTTCATTGTAAACATATAAAAAGTGATATTCAAACAAATGCGTTTTGTTTTAATCTTCAATATAAACCTTCTGCCATAATGATAATCGAATAGCAATAGTAAATTTACTTTCCACTTATATACATTGTTTTTCAACTTCATTAGCCGTTTACTTGCAGGCCTGTTCACGAACTGCATTCATCGAGTAGATTATCGACCGTTAGGGAATTCGAATCTTGGACTTTGTCCTCCGCAGTCCAAATCATTAGCCACTGAGCTACTACCCCTAATGAGATAGTTCTAACAAGTGTTAAAAACTTGTCCAGATTAAAACACTACGAGGCATTGTTACCTCCCATCATGATGGTATACCCGACCCATTCTTTTCTTAATCACTAGGACGATAACAAAGGTTGAATGTTCACCGTGAGATTGACAAACTTCAATTAAATATTTAATTTGTATTCATTACTACTAGCTAGTTCATAAATATAAAATGTTGATTGTTTAAGGATTGTTAAAGAAATCGTAATTCTTTATTAATTTTCCATTATTACTATTGCATTACGTGAATGCTTTCAAAGTAACAATAAAGAACAGCAGTGAGTAAACCTTCTTCTTTTCTTTTTTCTTTTTTTTTTTTTTTTTTTTTTTAACGAGAGTCCAACCTCCTTCTTAACCTTACTCTGCCCATTCCTCATAGACTATTGTCTGTGCGAGGAACTTAATTAGACAGAGTAAGGGGGCGAACCAGTACAGTAGAAGGTGAATATTACTGATAAATCTTCCAGTCTAGGCTGGATTCGAACCAGCGCTATCTCTAACCCAAGGTCAAAGTCCTGATGAAGGTCCTGATAGGCCACTCGGCCACCGGCTCGCCCAATTGAATACTCATGGTACATTTAGCATGCTCTTTGGGGTTATTCAATTACTTAAAATATAGGTAAAATGCTCATTTCAGGTATACATGAACTATTAGATAATGTAACTAGATGTATAGATTTGCCTACATTACTGAAAATATAATTAAAAATAAGATGACAATTCATTATTTAGAGTCTATTTCGAGGATTAATTTTCACGGAATCAAAAAAAAAAATAAAAAATAAAATTCCTCAGAATTAGTTAACTTGTTAGTAGAAGTTAAAATATAAAAAAATTTTAAAAGAGATTAATAAATTATAAAGCTACATTTTATCCCCCTCTATTGTAGTAACGTGACACAGGGATTTATAGGAAACACGTTGAAGATTCGTTTACTTTCTCTCTCTCTCTCTCTCTCTCTCTCTCTCTCTCTCTCTCTCTCTCTCTCTCTCTCTCTCTCTCTCTCTCTCTCTCTCTCTCTCTCTCTCTCTCTCTCTCTCTCTCTCTCTCTCTCTACCAGTCTTCGAAATTCCACCTTTTATCAACTTTTTTACATCTGTTCTGGCATAACTCATGTTGTAATCCAGATACCTAAGGCTTTCTACATCATTAATTCATATTGAACACGTATCAATTGTTTGAGAACAGTTTATTAGTTACCCATTGAAAACTATCGCACGTGCATATTATGTTATCTAACCTAACGTATGTTTAAACATTTAGTTAACCACTGAGTTAATTTTGTATTTCATAGTTACTAATGTTCTAGATTCATGTCCCATTACAACTCCTATACAATAGATTAAAGCCATCCTAGTTCAACTCCATATTGATCCCTTGTTTTTTATACCACGAATGTTCTTTCTCTCATGTTGGAAGCGATCCTTCATTCTGAAATCCAGGACTACAATTGGTTCTCCCATCTGTGACAAGGGTTAGATCTTTAGCACCGGATATCTTCATATAGAGTATTTTAACAAAGCTTTTTCAGTCTTCGCGTTATTTTGTTATAACAAATGTTGATAAAAAATAATTATTTTAAACACATCGTTTCCTTCAGCAGTAAGTTTTTATTGTATAACAAGTTTCTTGGGAATAATCATAAACATAATGAGTGTCTATGGCTTAAATAAATATAACTATTTTTATGACTATGGATTATTAAAATAACAAAATTCTGGGTAATATTTAAAGAAACTTTGAGAGTTTTTCGAATAAACTGAAAATACCTTTTTCAGTACTATATTGTAAATATTATTTAACTAAAAATATTTCATATATAGAAAATGAAATAAAAAACTATAATTGCTTAAAGATACGTTTAAATATACGTTCTACCGTTAAAATTTTCATACTAGTATTTTTTTTGGTAGCCTTTCGAATTATTTTTTAATTCTTGCAATTGCGAGTTATCACAGTTCTTACTCAATGTACAGTTTATACATTTTTTACACCACATCAATTAGACTTTCAGAAAAAAGTATAAACAGAAAATCCGATAAAACAGTTTAAATAATGTAATATATTCAATATTAACGAACTACTTTAATTTTTTTCAGTATTTATTTCAGTTAATATTAAAATATATTTTCTAACATACAATTTAAAGTAACTTAATCTATCATAAAATAAATGTCTGCTGGTATTAAAAACGAAATTATAGATTATATACTTAAAATTGTATAGGGCTTTATAGCATTATTAAAATAATTCAAATATTATAAAGAAATAACCACACATACTGTATCAACGTCACAATTTATAATAACAGTTCTGTCACTAACATTAATGAACATGTTGTGGCTATGTCTGTTATTAACTAACCGCACATGTTAATTGGTTTAACTTGCCACAAGTACTTACTAAAACATTCTAGCTAATTATACAAAAATATAGAATTATATATTTTGATGAATTTATTTGTTGGAGTTTATTTTTAGTTTATATAGTTGACCATAACATATTTTTTTAAACCATCTACTTTATTCCTGGATATATATATATATATATATATATATATATATATATATATATATATAAAATAAAACTGTAATATCGTGTGAAAAGCAGCTAAACGATTTTCTAAACAGTAATTATATAATATCAAATGTGTTTAAATATAACAACTTGTAGCAAGTATAACTTGATCATGATAAAATTTGTGTATTTAGAAGCACTTTATTTTAAAGTGTGTACATATGTCCATAATTTTCTATTTCTAATAAAATGCATTCAACGTATTTTTGTAACTTTTCTTATACTACTTTTCTTTATTTTCCTATTAATGATGTTAATGGCATATTTTAATGTTTGTGAATAAAGTATTGTGATATATTGACAGTTTATTATTTTATCACTCCATATAAAAAAAAGTTAAACGTAGTGGATAGACATTTGGTTTATATATATATATATATATATATATATATATATATATATATATATATATATATATATATGTTTTAATCATGGTTAACAAGTAAAATACTCGATAAATGAAGTGGTAGTGGAACTGTTTTAGACATTAAATTATCATTCCAATAAAGTATTCCAAATTATGTTGTGTTGGAATTTCATACTTCTCATAATAATTTACTTATACTGTACTAGGTACCGTTTATCATACAATAATAATGAACTGTAAAACTACGCTGAAAAAAAACACCAAATGGTTTATAAATTAGGAGGATAGTAGAAACTGGATTATTGAAAAATAGTCTTGGACTAGATTTATTTATATTATTTTGCAAAAAAATATCTCTTTATAATAACTAATATCTGTGTATTTAAGCCTACAGCATATTACTGAATAAAACATGGTTGTCGTATCAATTGTGCAGTGCTAAAATTTGCTGTTTGAAACTATTTCAATGTCCATAGAATAGAAAGGGAAAAAATATAATCGCTTTAAACAGTTTTAAAATCGAATGTTATCATAAAATATTATTAAATACATAATTGTTCACAGGAAAACATTAATTTGTTATTCATTTTGGGAAATGTCGGTTTTATTTGAATCGTTGAATGAATAATTTTATTAATAAGGAAAAAGTGGGTGATGTTTCCCATTTAAAGTTCAAAAGAAAAGTTTAAACCATTTCTGAAGATTCAAAATATCCCAACATGTTGGCACATTGAAAACTTTATCCTCTAAACTATAGTGTTCAATAGAAATGAACATCGCAATACCGACTCTTATTACTATAAAAGTTCAAAATGTAAAGGTATATTATGGTAATCGATTTCGATAACCCACGCTAATCATCATCAAACTCTAAAGAATTAGTTGGATACATGTTTCATTCCTTTGTGAATCCCAGTGTTCTGAGAATAGTAGGCGTGGTTTACCAAAATCGACCACCTCAAAATACATAGTACATTTTGAATTTGTATTTTGTGACGCTTATTTGTATTTTAATTCTACCAATACATAGACACACAGCATATTAATTAAGAAACTACCATAATGTACTCATTCATATATCACACCTTTTAAAATATCACAGTAATTCAAAATGTTTTTGCTATAAATTTTCACAGTATTTGTATGAAAAATATGTTGATGATTAAAATGTTGTAATGACTAATGGACTACTGAAATAAGAATGAAATTACTTTGTTATTATCTAATTAAATTTAAATCTAATTCAAAACACACACTCGTATCATATAGAAGTAAAATACAACTGAAACAAACCCAATTACACATTCTACCCACGCCTTGAGACCCTTCTAATAAAGTTACCAATTTCCTTCTCGGGTAGACAACAACAAAAATTTCATTTTATTTCCTAATTGATAAAAAGTATAACACATATTCTACCCCCTAATTGGTAAAATTAGTAAACAGCAAACAAGTAAAACTTTTCAAATCAAATTGTTTGTGATGTTGACAATTAACACATTATATAAAAGATGTCATATGAAAATATCACTAATATGAAGGTAATTAAGTCGTGCAGTATGTTTTTTAAACATCAGAAAAATGTATAAAATCAAGTTAATAAATACCCCGAAATAAATTTGTATGACATTAATTCATGCTAAAAACTATACACTAATTTATAAGCTAGTTATGCTTCGTTAAATTTTGAAATTGAGTAACAAGCTCTTTCGATTAGAAATTGATATAATGAAATATTGATTTTTGTGTATTCCTTCTTAAATTATTTTTTCTCGTAGTTTATTTACAATTTTTTATGCGATGTTTTGAGAAAGCCAGGTCACAATTAATAATCTGTGTGAAATCTGTTTGTGTTTAGTCCTTTGCAGTGCGTCATAATGATGTACCTCTCGATCAGGGTAAATTGTCGTAAACTTAAATTTATAAAATATTAGCAATACATATACATATATGGATAGTAATGATGATTTATAAAGAGTCTGCAATAAGTTCTCTTGTTTATTACACCCATAATGCGAACAGCCCTTTTTACTCAAAATATTCTCAAAAAAGTTTTACTAGATTGGATCCCAAAAAATTATTCCGTATTTTAATATTGATTCTAATAGAAATTTGTATATTTTTCTCGTAATTAATACGATTTGTATTTTGTAAATGTTCTCATTTACAACTGTTCATGAGAACCTCTGCAAGACTTTGAGGTACGATTAAGTACAAAAAAACTAAGAAAAATGTTCTTGCAAACATAATTGTAAAACGCTTAGTTTTCCTTATGTCTGTCTGGATGGATTGTTTACATAATTTATCATATCTCAATAACTTCTTACGTTATTATCATCAAACCCAGTAGATGTAAGATAAATAGTAAGACATAATGAATTATAAGGTGTCAAGTTCCTATTTTGTATTATTCAAAAATTAGGGCTGTTTATAGTTTTCAAAGACTAATACTCGTATCTTAAAAGTATAGACTTTTCCAAAACATTTCAAGATACACAAAAACTGAGAAATTCTATTTCCAAAATGTTGTAATAATGTTCAAGTTTTTATCTCTGATTTAGATATTTAATAAAGTACATTGTAATTTTATAGTAGTTTTATTCAGTTTATGCAGGTTTTTAAAGTAAAATTCAACGACAATGATGGCAGACATTTTAAACAGATCCTGTAGTGCTTTAACATTGTCTGGCACTAATAAATCAAAATATAGTTTACAATTCAAATTTAATTTAACTGTATGTAATGTATGAAAAATGTGCTTATTGTGCACGCAAATAGTGTTTTTCTTCAACAGATACTTTTCAATGTTTTTAAATCTCTTTAAAATCCATGATATTAAAAAATCCTACAGAAAATGTTGCGTTTTAGATACTACTACAAATCCACATAAATATGATTGATAACAAACTTAAAATACCAATTTAAATTCAGAAACATAGAACATTTTGATAACATTGACACAATACTAACATGCAATATATTACAACAATTACAACTGACTGGTTATTATTGATCCGACCTTAGCATTATTTGCAACATATTTTAGAAAATCTAATATTACATTTGTTGTGTACTAATCAGTTTTTTATATTGTATGCTTTTTAAGATATTAAGCTTTAAAAACTAAAAGTAACCTCCATTTGAAATTGGCCAAAGCAGAAACTTGACATACTATAATAATTTAGGCTTATTATTTTTAAAAAAAGCGCCAGGTTAGAAGTTATTACGAGGGGTTATTAAGACATGATAAAGAATTTAAAAAAACATTCAGACAGACATACAGTAATATAAGCGTTTTAGGACATATGTGTTTTGATGGTCTTCCTGTGTAAAAAATACTTTTAAATAAATAATAAAGAGAATACCGGTTATATACAACATTACAACATGAACAAATCTTTTATTATTTCTAATTTATATACTTTTTTGCGCCAATTATATCATTTACTTTTGATTTTAACTTTAGTATGAATTTGGTCTAAAACTATTTTGCTGAAATAATTTTCATATTTATTTATTTATTTATTTATTTTTTGAAAAAACCATTTGTAAGCCTAGTTTGAACTAGTCTTATATTGTTTTGTTTGATCCATTATAAGATACTTACTGTGGTATTAGTATCAAATTGTATGATTATTTCATTCTTTATTGATTTAAAATTCTAACATTTAATTTATTTATGACTTGATTAATTATGATAGCATTAGATTTTTAAAAACACAAAAGTGTGATATATTATTTATGATAGCTTCATAATAATGATTATACAAATAAATATAAAGACCATTAATTAGTGATTAGCCATTTAAACTCAACATTAAAAACAACCCATGAGCCCATGTACGACACACGCGTATTTAGAAGTGGCTTAGTGCAATATTTACCAAGTGCCGGAGACCACTGAAACCCGCAAAGGAAGTGAATTTGGGAAATATTTAATACCGGAAGTTACATTTTTAAATACCGCAGTACTCTTAACTAGACGAACAAAACCTGCGATAAAATTATTTTATCTTACATTTTTTTATCTTTTATACAAAATTACACTAGATTTATTACGTTTAAACATCGAGTCAAAATGATGAAAATTTACTAACGTCTCAAAAAGTTATTTTTAAGATTCCATTTCAACTTTATAATTCTTATAATATTAAATGACCTTTAATTTACCAATTATCTATGGGAAGTTTTTTATTGATTGATGAAATTTAATGCATGTTTTTAAATACAGCAACATATAAATATTTTAAATTTGTCATGGTTAAAATATATCAAAAGGTCAAATACGAGAAAAAGTCGAAAAAATTGTGAAAATTATAAAATGCTCATGAGTACCTATAGCAATAAAATATATTTTATATTCTAAGTAAATAAATTTCTTATGACTCCACAAGATCATTATTTGGTAAAAAATACGCTGTATGAAAATATATAAATGTAGATTAATTGATAACCACACTTTTGTAATAGTACTGATTTTTTATTCTTATGTCTCAATTATTTGTTGATATCCAATTAACATATGACACAGATTCAACGTTATAAATTACAATTTAGTCTCAAATAATAATTTTCATCCATAACAAATGTAATAAGCGTTTGAGCTAATTTTATAAGACCTTATAATTGACTAATGTTTAACATTTAAAAGAACATTAAAGAGAAAGTATCTGGTAGGGTTATAGTTTCCCCATCATATATCTAATTGGCAAATATTTATAGCTTATACATATATTCGTTGAATTATATCATTATATCGAATATTAAAATCGATTATACAAGAATAGAATTAGGAATTTAAGATATGAATACCACGTTTAAGTTGATAATTACCTTAATTTAATTGATATTCGGTTTATACTCATGAAGTGTTTAATCTCTGAACTAATTTGATACACAAACAGGAAAATTAATTATATAAATACATTCCAAAAAATAATTACATTACTTGTTCCTTTAATTTTAACAGCGCAAGATTTTATATAACTTCAAATTGATAATTTAGTATCGTATCAATACCTAGAGAAATTATACTTAGTAACAAAAAGTCATAACAAAAATCCAGTAAAATTATATAAATATGAATAAAAAGATTCTATAAAGTTTAAAAACCAATGTCAAGTGCCACGCTGTAATTAAAGGTGTATTAAATTGCAATAACGAAATAATTATTTATACAAATGTATGAATTTTGAATTTTCAAGTAATTTCATTATGACAGCTGTAAACCAATTGAAAGTAAAGAAATAAATAGTTTTTCATGGGACACTATAACAGACTTAACTGTACCTGCCTGCTTCAGCGGTCATAATATTGACTTTAAAGACATCAAAATATAAATAAAAATTCCAACAAATTCTACAACATAAAAATTACATAAAGCAAATAAAACTAAATACTTTATTTTTGAAAAATAATTATTATTTATTCTATTTATAACAGCTGATTTTATGTATAGTTTACTACTGAACTCAATTATATTTAATTTTAATAGTTTAGCCTACTACAATTATTTTATTCAATTTGCTATTTTTTACTGCTTTTAATAAAACAAATAAATAAATTAATACATCTCCATTAGAATATCACGGTAATATTGGAGGCCAGTGGGACGGAGTCCTGAGGTCGAAGAGGAAAACCCTTTCATAGTGAGCCTCTAGAGGCCAAGATAAACCTATGTAAAAAGTGTCAAGCCAATTGGACGTAAAGTTTTGGATAAATAGTTATGAATGGTAAATGGCTTTTATATTTATAAATTATACAGCCTACTATTTTGATAATAAATATTTTGTAATAACTTTTTATTTTGCAGTTACCATTCGTGACCAAATAAAAACTACTAAATATTGTTGCTTTGTTAAATACTCTTCAGGTGATATTATAGTGTATGAAGATTTTCAATTTGTTTGAAATAAACCAGAATAAAAATTCAAATTACATATTAGCTATTTTAAAAATATTTAGCAGAGTGGATTTAGTTATATTTCAGAAAAGAATGTGAAGGTCACTTACAAGTGAAACATAACAACGTTTCTATCTCATTGTAGCATGGTTTAGTTTTTACGAAGTTTATCTTAATCTCTTCATATTACAATTTGTATAATAACTAAAGAAGAACTAGTAAGTAAATAACCTTACATTTTTATCATCGTTACATTGGAATTTTATGGTAGGGAGATCACATATTATGGTTAAAAGGTTTAAGGGTTGATAGGTTAAAGTCGTATAAATGTTAGCTCTACGACCATATAAGACTTAAGAAATGAGACGTACAATACGAGGGAAACTAATATTAAAGTTTATTTAACTAACGCTCAAATGAGTTATGTTACGAAATGTTTGTTTTAGAATTAATTTTTATTAAAATTATATTATATGTTTATGTGTATTATCAGGCATAAGAAAGGTATATGGGATATGTTGTCCTAATGAGTATAATTCATCTTTTACTTATATAAACTGATTAAAGAGAAAATGCTAATATGCTGACAACACAACTTTACTGAATTCAAACAGCAATTCTGAACTCAATAAGGTAATTATTAATTATATGAAAGAAATAGCTGTTCTCTGGTTTGAAGCAAATGGGTTAGTTGTTAATGATAATAAAACAGATGACATTATTTTTAGTTTACGTAGGCTATCTGACCCTGGAAAATTTGTTAAGTTGCTTGGCATTAGTCTGGACCCAGGGCTTAATTGGAAAGTTCATACTAACTCTCTTTGCTCTCGTCTGTCAAGGGTTATATTTTGCCTCAGGAAGATAAGGTTGTGTGTTAGTCGTCATGTGCTCATTATGGCTTACTATGGACTGTTTCACTCCCACATTTATTATGGTACAATTCTCTGGGGTAACTCATTTAGAGCTAAAGAAGTTTTTAAATCCCAAAAGAGAGCTATCCGTAGCATTATGAATACTAATTCTACAGATTCGTGTAAGCCACATTTTGTAAGTCTTGAAATACTCACGCTTCCTTGCATTTTTATTTTGCAGTCATTGGTTTTTGTAAAATAAAACCTTAACATGTTTAATTTAAGAAGACAGATACATTCGCACAATACCAGGATTCAGAACAACATAGACATTAGGAATTTTAGGCTTAGTAAAACACAACAAACATAATATATGTATAAAGGTGTGCAACTATTTAATAAGGTACCTACCACAGCTACAACAGTAAGTATATCACTTTTAAGCATGTTTTAACTAAATGGTTGAAAAGTAAAGCCTTTTATTCTTTAGATGAAATGTACTTGCACGACCTCAGTGACCTTAACTTCTAGTGATTTAGATTGTAATATTAGGAATGACGCATGTTTTTAATATAAGACTTTAGATTAGATAAAATGGCATTATCAATGCATATACAACCTGTTGGACGACAATAAAGATATGAATATGGCTCTCCAGCTTCCAGTTGCCATAGTAGCTTCTAAACAGTTGAGTCATAGTTATATTGTGGACTAAAGGATAAATATCTTCATGTATATTAACCTCTAGAAAAATATTTAAGTTAGCAGTAACCCATGTGTTTTTGCAAATATATACCGTGAGTAATTTTGGTGCACATATTTCTATATCCTTTTGTGAAAATGGAAATATAATGTTATATTGATGCTAATTGAATATAAACATTCATTATACTTTTTTTATAACATAGTAATATTTTTGAAGTTTTTAAAATGTACGCCGTCGTGTATATAGTATTTACAGTACTCACAGAACGATAAGACTCGTTTTATATTTTTACAGTAATACAAAGTCAACATATGGCACAATACATTTTAATTTCATCTAGTTAAGCGAATAAAATCGATATTATATTATCTGCTCATGAGGTCGAAACAACGTTATGGTTAACATAAGCTACAAGGGTTTGTTAAACAATACATATTCACACACGCATGTGGATTTACATTCCTTACAGAGACAAACACGTGCTTGTTGGCTTTGACTTAAACCAAACATATTGGCGAGGCTGACGCATCTGATTGTTCCGTATAAACATTCCATTTCCAGCTGACATTCTGTATGAAATAAATTATGCTTATAGCCATTGTTGAAACCTTAACTAAATCATTTTATTATTTATTTTCCGATTGGTTCTAATCTTGACCACAGTTTTCTAAACAGCCCTATATTCGTATTTCATTATTTAAGCATGAACTAATGCTGATAATCTCAATGTAAAATTTATCGTGATCAAATCAATTGATACTTTTGCAAGGGTATAAAATGTTTTACAATTTATTGCTTAGTCTATATGTTAATATAATACGTTCTTGAACACAGTTACGAGGAATCAGAATTGTTTAACCTTGCATATAAATGGATTTCAAATCGGTTTAAAAAATAAAATTCACCATTTTAAATATTTATTCGTTTCCTTAAAATAGATACGACCACTAGTACATGAGTTTGTTGAACATATACTAAATTGAAACTCCGTTTTTGGCACTTACAATAGAAATCTCCAGGATGTGATATGACTCCACATTATTGGAGAAATAGTATGACAGATTTTGCCGTTATTTCCACACTAAAATAGCACTGAAAATAGCATTATTCAGTATCCTAAAAGAAAAATAATTATTTTTTCTAGACTTGTAACTAAGCAAATCTAATATCTATATTTTGGGGTTAATATTCATTCGTGGTTAAGTGTTAGAGAGGACGTTACAGTCTTAACTTCGCAATTATTATAAAGGTATTTTTCATTTCTTTATTTTAGTAGTGAGGCAGAAAACAATCATACTGTACTTGTACTTATACCTCAAGTTACTAAAAAATAATAAAAAAAATAAAGAAATAAAACACACAACAATTGTTTATTTTATTCACATTCTTAATTTATCATAGTTGTTTTTAAGATATGGACATTTAAAAATTACAATTATTAATTTTAAAGTCGTGAGTTTTATGATCGAAAGGAAAATGTGCTAACCTTTCAACTTGTTTTAGTTAACGATATTTATAGTAAAAAACTTAGTATTACGAAAAAGGAATAGCATTTTAATTTTAGCTATGTGAATGCCATAAGTTATGAACGAAATGACATATAAGCATTTAACGATTTGACATTAGAAAGCAATTTAAATTAATACTAGAAGACGCATTGTATTTAACGTGGCAGATGTTCTGCAAGACTGATAGTAGTAAATTGAGTGGAAATTGGCACCATTCAACTGTTCATTCAAGTACAAAGAGGAAATTGGCAAGTATTGATTGGCCTGGAGGGAATTACGTCAGAGCCAGTTGTAATGACTGCGTGATTTGCGAGTTAATACGCACATTTTAAATATTATTTGCATACTGCAATATTTCGTTACCTATATCATATGCACTATTTTATTATTGTTAACTTTATAAATTAACTGATATAATTATACTCAATTTAAAGAATCTCTTGAAAACAGAAAAGTACCCTTAGTGGAGTTTGAGTGAAGCTCTGATGCGCTTGGTACTTTAGTCTAGCAATCAACAAATATATAAAATTACAGGCAAAACTGTTTTTTTTTTTTTTTTCATTATATGTACAACAATGTTTGAAAATAATTTACTTTTTTCCAGAGATAAATGTATAAAATATTCAAATAGTAAACCTGTTAAACTAATAAAGAAGACTAATACAAGTGATAGTGCACTGTATTTAATCGTAAAGCGTTTTTATAAAAAAGGTTTACTAACAAAAAAATCACGTATTCGAAAGAGTATTTACTAGAGTGGTGTGCATAGCAATTTAAATTTGACAACTTTTCGAGTTTTAATGGGTTGTCATTGTTAAAGATGTTTAGTGTCGTCGCACCATTGGTCGTGTCATTCCCAACTTCCTCGTGGTTCCAGAGTTTGCCGTAGGAGTGCTCTGAAGTCAACTCGGGCGATTTATAAAATGAAATACGTTAGTAAATTTCAATAATTAAGGATCTTAGACGAATCTCACTATCAATCTACATAAAAATCAATGCATAGTATTTACTTAGGTTATCTTTAAAACTGACTAATGAATAAATTAATTACTTATAATCGTTTGGTGTATTTATGTAATAAATCTCCTGATAAATTAAGAATTCAATTACAAATAAGTTCTGAGACAAAACTGGCGAAGTATCAGAAAATATGAATGACACTTAAATAGCTGTTGTTCAGCTGAAACTTGCTGCTTTACCTTTAATGATTGATAGTAAAATTTACACATCTTTGAATGTTTGCAAGAATATTTGATCGCGAATAAACTTACTAAAATGTTTGCCAGAAGTTACATTTAATAATACTGCAAAAATATATACTTAAAAAACTACTTTCGGAAAATGTTTCGATAGTAAAATTTACACATCTTTGAAGGTTTGCAAGAATATTTGATCGCGAATAAACTTACTAAAATGTTTTCCAGAAGTTACATTTAATAATACTGCAAAAATATATACTTAAAAAACTACTTTCGGAAAATGTTTTCTAAACCTATTCCAGTACATCGAATTGAAGGTTATTTTCCAAAATAAGCAACTAAACAAAATCATAAATGTTGAACACAGAGAGTCAGTATGGAACATAAAATATGGAAAGTGACTTCACCAAATTAAAATTAAATCTTTTTAGACATCCTCATTTATAAGATGATCAATCGTATAGTATAGTATTAAATGACCTGACGAGTGCGTCTGCCACGTGGTGTTGCCAAAAGTAGTGTGTTTATAAACGCAGAAAATACTTACTTGTTGCTGCATAAAGATTTATAAACAATTGGAATCAACAATGTGAAGTCCATTGTTTATACATAATGTTTATAATATGTTTATACATAATCTTATTCACTATATCAAAGAAATAGTTAACAATACATCTCAGCTGATAAAAAACACAAATTTAGGAACAATGCAAAGCGTTTTTCCTATCGTTGTAGTATGCTCACATAACCAAGAAATAGGTTATAGCATTTCCAATGGTTCCTTATAGTTTTAGAATTTGATGTAAGAGCTTGCTGAATTCAATAAATAAGCTACAGCGTTATTTAAGTTTCTATAGAAAAATTAATTTTTCAAAGGTTTTATCCGAATGTTATTAAATTGAATTCTTATCCAACTGTCAAACTAAATATATTTAATATGATAGTAAACCTTTTAATAACAACAAGTTATAACGTAGTTTTTTTTAAATCCAATTCGCTTTTGTAATAATTCAATATTCTTTGTCATTATAAAATATACGTAGTACAACGGTTTATCATCTAACTTGGATAAAAAAAGCTAAACAGTATAATTGTCATAATTATAATAATCGAATAGCATAAACATTAATCTTACAATAGAGTATATTTAAATTTAAGCTACAATATACAAAGTTTAAGATCAAACATATGTTGAAGTTTATAGACATTCTAATGGTTTTCTATTGTTTGACAATAATCAAAATAATTTAGATTCAACTATGTACACAAACAGTTTTTAAAAAGGTATTTATAATGGCTGGATACATTATGAATTTCTAATCAGCATAGGGTACAGGTAGTAATCTGAGAAAAAGAATCCAGAAAGTTCTACCTTGTTCCACTTACAAACAAAGTTAGGCTATTTAAAGTTCTTATTACGCACTGTGTGACTCGAACAGTTATTGCGTATTCAGTAGGGGAAAAACTGAAGGGAAACTGTATGTAGTTTATGAATAGGTATGTATAAATATAAATAAATATCTTAGCAAGACAAACGAAGTAAATATGTTGATTTTTAACATGCGTAATAAAACAGTTATCACAAATATAATTATGTCTTTATTTTATTTCCTTATGCGCAGTTTGTATTTAATTTTTTTGTAATAAAACGTATTTATTTTATAGTGAACAGATAAATCAATAAATTAATAATAAAAATTAATTACGAATAAGTTGTTCAATAATGGGAAAAATTTTATTTTTTACTATTCATATTAGAGTTCAAAGTGACACTTTTATTTTAAATATCATTAAAATTATTTGCTTTATTATTACGCTAATAATCCATGAATATAATATTTCATGATAAAATGTTGATAAAAGTCCTGGTAATGCCATTTTTATTATTAAAACTACTGTAAAATATGAGTTTTACTGCCTATTTAGTAGGCATTATCTAGGTACATTTTTCAGTCGTTTAGTATGGTTAGAATTTCGTTAATAAATATTTAACATAGCTAACCATTTGTGACAAGTCATGCGTGACGGCTGATTGGTAGGACTTCGGACTGCAGATACTACGGTGCAGGGTTCTAATCTCCACTAAGCTGATGGTTGGTACTTTGCTCGTTGGATAAATATCACGCACAGGCTTGTAACTAATGTCAACTGGCAAGTGAATTTTTAAATAATTCACACTAATCCCTTAATAAAAAATAGTTTAAATGCTTCAATTAACAACGTGGTATCTGGATTGCTTATTCTCGGAGCTAGAATTACTATCGGATTAATGAATTTTATTCAAACAAATCTTAGAATATATATATATATATATATATATATATATATATATATATATATATATATATATATATATATATATATATATATATATATATATATATATATATATATATATATATATATATATATATATATATATATATATATGTATATGTGTGTGTGTGTGTGTGTGTGTGTGTGTGTGTGTGTGTGTGTGTGTGTGTGTGTGTGTGTGTGTGTGTGTGTGTGTGTGTGTGTGTGTATGTGTGTGTGTGTGTGTGTGTGTGTGTGTGTGTGTGTGTGTGTGTGTGTGTGTGTGTGTGTGTGTGTGTGTGTGTGTGTGTGTGTGTGTGTGTGTGTGTGTGTGTGTGTGTGTGTTTTCAATGAAAGTTTAAAATGTTAGTGACATAAACCATCCCCCTAATTAGTGAAAAAAATACATACATTTTTGTCATAAAATGTACTTTTGTTTTCGTTCAATTTTTGAAACGTGTAAACAATCACTTAAAACCAATATAAACTAACTATATTTTTTTTTACAAATAACTAGGTTAGGACCTATGAGTTCACTCCCATGCCTAACAATTTCACCTACCCTCTCACTTCACTTATGATTCACTAGCTTTCATTGTACACCCTCTTCATACAATATCCATCATTTTCCACCATCCTTCGGACTCTAGCCTTCATTGCCAATTCCCACCCCTTCACACATAAGCCCTTATTGCCAACCTCCTTCAAACACTAGCATTTATTGCAAACCTTCCCACACACTAGCCTTCATTTCCCACCTTATTCACACACTATCCTTCATTGCCCACCATACCTTAACACACTAGCCTTCATTGCTCAATCCCCTTCACATATTAGCCTTAATTTTCATCAAACATCCCTTCTTCTCACCCAAACCTCCCCTAAAATTATTTATTTGTGCTGAATTGTATTACATAACTCTCTTATATATTAAAAAATAAGAGGGAATCAGATGATCTTTAACAAGGCAGATGTTCTGCAAGACTGATCGTAGTAAATTGAGTGGAAATTAATACCATTGAACTGTTCATACAAAGAAGAAATTGGCAAGTATGGATTTTCCTAAAGAGAATCACATCAGAGCTAGTTGTAATGAATAATTTTTCATTATTTGTGAGTTTATACGTATATTAAAATTACTATTTACATGTATTACTGTGTTATCTGTATCAAATGATTCATGAAATTATTGTATCCCCAGATTTATAATCTAAAAGTGTAATAAAGTCAGGTAAATTAGCATTCATCAGTATAACTTTAAAATCTCAAATCACCAGTATCAAAGTTACATAGCTGCGTTTATTTACGAGATGTTCACAACATATTTTAGAATTATCGTTTTCAGATTGAATATAAAAATCTCAAAAGTCCTAAGTCATCACTTTAAATTCAAGTTTCATTAAATTGTCGTTCACTTTATAAAAATGTTCACCTGTTTATGACAAACACGTAATTAATTTTAGTAAAATGAAGTATGTTCTACTGTATAAAATATAAGTGAAAAAGTTTGAATATTTGTTGATAGATTAATTGTACCTGGCTTGAGATCAGATTTGGTACAGCATATATTCGGTATATTATGTTTATAAGAAAAAAATATCCAACAAAAAATATTAATAAACATAACAATGACTATCACTCGGTATACAATTATAAAATCGCGCCTAAATATGTATATCAAATGAATTATTGGGGAATTTGTGTAACTTGAATGTTCTCCAGTGTTAATGATTGTTATGTTTATAAATATTTTTTGTTGAGTATGTTACTTTTTTATTATTAACAATATTGTTTATACTATATTAATCTAATATGTACTATTACTGTTAAGTGTTTTCAGTGATTAGCTGTAATTAGTGAGTTTTTGCTCTGTACTTTTGATTTTGAAGTTTGAATTTGTTGACTAAAGTTGATTGCATAAAACTGTGTGTTTTTTTTTTTTTTTAGCTTTTGATTAAAAGTTGTCGTTAAAAAAAGTATTTATAAAAGGTTTTTTCAGAATGGTTCCAAACTTGTACATTCGTTTACATTTGCTTAAACAAACACGTCGGTAAGCTTGTAACATCGGCTTGTTCCATGTAAAGAATGTTTTGCATGCAAATTAACATTTGTTTAACATACTTCCTGCACTTCATCCCAACCAAATTTCCATATGATAATGTTCTTCCTCTTTTTTTTAGTTATGATTCAAAATCCACGGTTCGTCCCATTGTAAGGTTGTATTTATTTATTATTATAAACATGTATTTCCATGTATAAATCTCATTATGTTAAATTGTACTCTTAATTTCATCCAAAATGTACACCAATCCTATATAATATGCACGCTCTAATAATCTCGACATTATTTACTTGGTTTAAAAGTAAGAAATAGCAACATGGTTTACTGAAAAACGTTTGCTGAAGTATATATATATATTTATTTATTTTATATGAGCTCGTAGAATCTCTATTTCTGATTAATATACATTAAATTTAGACAAATAAGATAACAGGCATAAAATATGTATTTTATTTTATTTGTTTGATAAGGAATTATTAAAAGCAATAATTTATAACTCTTAGTTTGACGCAAATTATGTTCCCACAGGAAATTCCAACATTAATAATTAAGATGTTTATTCACCAATAAATTTTAGAATGCAACATATCACTACAAAAATAATTTAGGTATAGTGATTTATTATATATATTTTAATTACATTGACTGGAAAAATACCAAATAATATTTATAGGAGAATTTTTATCCAACATAGTGAGAAAAACAACCGCACAGGCTGTATAATTAACTATGATATTTGCTATAAATGCCTTTGATGTCATTTATGCTGTCATATAATTTGTATTTCACTGTTGTGTTTTAACTCTTCTAAATAGTTAATATATTATATTGAAGAGAACTCACTTGTTTGAGCTATGCTATTTATTGGTATATTAGATATATTCGTGATCCGATAGAACGTTATTTAATTTGCCTTTTAATAAAGTTTTATCGGAAAATGTGAAAGTATATTCTACCATTACATAGTAAATATTTTATTTACTGTAATATAATTCCTAATGAGTTTTAATTTGATATTTCACTTTCTACAATTATTTTTCAATACCTTTAAGGCTATTTGCCTTAAAGTACTGTTTTTGAAACAAAATACTATACAATATTTATTGAACTATAGCACATTCTTAAAATATTATTTGATTTATAATTGCACTCAACACATAGAAAATTAAATATTTATGTGTGAAATAGATATTACTTATAAAATTATGGTTTGTATAATAAATACATAAATGTATATGAATGAAGTATATTTGATTTAAAAGTCGTGAGACTCAACTTATTAAACAACATTTTAACCAGAACGAAGAATGTAAAATATTTCTCCAACATTAGTGTGTAAGAATTTGAAAGCTGATCAATAGGTAAGCTGAGCAGAATGTAATTTGTGAGATTCATGGCAGACATGCCAAAATACTTATCTGGAAATAACTTTAGTTTGACAATTTAAGTTAATAAAAGTATACAATTGATTTATTATTTACGTACATCACAGTAAGTGAATGAGTGGGTAGGTCAATACCAAAGTACATTTAGGGGTGGGTGAGTGAGTCATTACTACAGTACGTGTATGGATGGGTGGATGAGCCAATACCACAGTACGTGTATGGGTGGGTGGATGTGCCAATAGCACAGTACGTGTATGGGTGGGTGGATGAGCCAATACCACAGTACGTCTATGTGTTGGTGGATGAGCCAATACCACAGTACGTGTATGGGTGGGTGGATGAGCCAATACCACAGTACGTGTATGGATGGGTGGATGAGCCAATACAACAGTACGTGTATGGATGAGTGAGTGAATCATTACTACAGTACTTTATATGGATGGGTGAGTGAGTCATTATCACAGTAAATGTTTGGGTGGGTGAGTGAGCCAATACTAAAGTACGTGTTTGGGTGGGTGAGTGAGTCATTACTACAGTACGTGTATGGATGAGTGAGTGAGTAATTACCACAGTACGTGTATGGATGGGTGGATGAGCCAATACCACAGTATGTTTATATATGGGTGGGGTGGGTGGATGAGCCGATACCACAGTACGTGTATGGGTGGGTGGGTTAGTCTCATTTACATTTAGTATAACTATGTGTTAATAACCCTATCCTGTGTGTATGATCATATAACATCGTCAACATAACCTGAGTTACAGAATTATTTATAGACCAACTGTAAACACTTTGCAGAACTTACTTGATTTCAGAACCGCTAGCTTATATTAACAGATACAGATTTATTATTGCTGTAAAACCATTTCGACTACTTTAACTCTTAGAGAAATAAGTTTCTAGTTATTGACAAACAATCTTAGCAGTGATAAATTATAAGATATTTATTTAAGAACATTTTTATATTTTAATATTTGATCAATTAATACAACGAAACACAGAAAAGTGCTATATTATCTTGTCTCAAAATCAATACGTGTACTGATTGTAAAGACTTTGTTAGTTATTTTTGTTTTGTAAACGATTTGTTTTGTTAGTTATAGTTGTTTTTGTTACACGATTAATTCACGTTTCAAAGAATATATTCAAGCATTTAGAAATATGAACACAACATTAATTAAATTAATTCATTAACATTTTATCTAATTAAAGTTACAAAAAGATCAATAAACATTTTTCATGTTGGATTTCAAAAATAAAGGAGAAAAAGTTGATTCACAATACATGTTACACATATACATTAATAATTACAACCATACACATATTTATATATAAATAATTTTCAGCCGTCATCTAAAAAATTAATTATGCGTTATTACAAAGGTTTTATTTTTATAATTGTTCATTTTTTACAATTAGATTTTAGTTTCACACAGTGAAGATGGCCTAAGAGCCAAACTAGTTACTAATCTACAAAACAAAAATAAACAAAATAATACGTCCTTCATTAAACGTATTGTTCAATATATATATCAAATTATTTAAACTGCGAACAAAAATATTCCAAGCAATATAGTAACAATTTTGTTCAGAGGAACCGGACCATGTGACGGTAACTGCAGGAATTTGTGTCGACCAGTAGTAAATGATGTGGGAAGAGAAATGCTTCACTGACCAAAGTTTCACACTTTCTCGCCAACTTTAACATTTGACGAATGTGGTTGGAAAGCCTAGTACTTTATTGGTTCTTTGGAGTATAAAAGATAATGAAACTGTTTATCTGACTTATTTAGTAAGCTAAATAATATAAATAAACTCAGTAATCTTGGTCGACACTGGTGGCGCAGTGCTGTAACCCAGCTACTTGGGGACAAAGTGTTTAAGAGACTGAAGGCGATAGGTTACATGCTCGGGTCTCTTAATACCAACACGGCGTCCGCTCAATGTTTGCCATCGATGTGGACACTACTAGAGAAGTTTGGGGTGCCCATGCTGGATGGTAGTCAAGGTTTGGGACTTTGCTGGTAATATACGCATGCTTTTAAAAATACTGTTTGAACTATGTAAAATTTGGCATTTCTGTTTTTTGTTTGTTTGTATTTAAATTTTTTTTTATTTTTTTTCTTTAAGCTGAGGTTGATCTCTTCATTAACTTTATTCTAACCATTCTCCATAGACTATCCTTCTGTGCAATGTTCTTACCAGACAGAGTAAGGGGGAGAAATTGTACAGTACAAGGTGAATATTATTAATAAAAACTAACAGTCAATGCCAGGAACCAACCTGCTCTATATATAACTCATTTCTAATGTCCTGGTACCTTAGATAGCTCGGCAATCGGCTCCCTTATTACTATCAAATATTAATTAGGATACATCGAGGATGAATGATTTACCTCTGATAAAACAAAACGAATTTAACGGATTGTTATCAAATGTTCTACTTAAAATAACACTGTACGTGTATGGGTGGGCAGGTGGGCCTGTGCACAAATTTTAATCAACGAGTGAGGTGCTTATTTATAGCCCAGTTTGGGATTAAAACCTTGGACCTTGCCCTTCACAGTTCAAAGCCTTAGTCACTTGGCTACTCGTTTCAGAGAAGTTAAATAACTTTACACAATATGACCTTTTTAATTCCCGGAATTCTTTTGTGGACACCCTTCATTTAGATATATTCAACAGTACAAACTGTTGAACTTCAAAGTACAATATTATTTACAAACAAGTCCATATTATTAGTAGAATTTCTAAAGTTGAGTTTTATGACGAAAGTTTTACGTTAAAAGCACAGCGAGGCAAATAGAAAGTTGTTCAACACTGTTACCAAGAGCGTTCTGAAGTAGATCAAGTGAACAATTATGTTTATCTAACCATGGATTAATATTTGTTCCTCCAGCTACCCCATGATAGTTGACAATCTTAAGTAAAGTATTTTTAGTATGAGAAAGCCAATGCATGCTACTCCCAGGCACACACGTTAAGGTAATTGTAACATTTTAAAATATAAGCCTTACGGTGTTAAATTTTTGAAGATTTTAGTAAAAGTAAAAATACAATACTCCCTAAAGTGTTGTTCAGCTTTGAGAGATTTGAGAGTTGAGCCTTCGACGAGCTAAGCAAGTTTTTCTTATAATACCGTCACTCACACAAAGCACTAAAAAAACTAAATATTCACAATTATTATAGGATTAAAGTCTTTTTTTAATAATAATTTGCTAATTATTTCGGGGATCATTTACCACTACATTTCAAATATCCCACAATTTACGATCTATTAACAGTAAACTTTTGATATTGTAATAAATTTTTGTAACGATCAATTGTATAACATCACGTACTATGCTTATTAACAAATTATTTTCATGATATTATTTATTTACTTACTATCTTTATTTTTTTTAAATACGCCGATCGTAAATACATAAATAAATATAATGGGTCAATATGGCTTGCGAGTGAGTGTATATGAACATTGAACAAGAGTTACTAAGGTCGACTGTTCTTTAGAAACTGAGTGTCAGATTTGTCAGTTAGCTGAAAATCAGAGCAACACTACGTGATTCGGATTCCACTTAAAGATGTAGATCCCATAATTGCCCTTGCTATTGAGCAATTAATAAACAGTCCTTTCTGAGCTAAGTCGAACTCAGATAGTAACAATGACTACACTACTCGTTCATCTGCACTCATCACACTCATTCATCTTACATATTTACGACGGTCAACACACGTACAGTGGTGTTGACCCACCAGCCCACCCTTACACGTCAGTGGTATTGACCTACCCGCCCACCCTTACACGTACAGTGGTGTTGACCCACCAGCCCACCCTTAAACGTACAATGGTGTTGACCTACCCACCAACCCTTACACATACAGTGGTGTTGACCCACCAGCCCACCCTTACACGTACAGTGGTGTTGACCCACCAGCCCACCCTTAAACGTACAATGGTGTTGACCCACCCGCCCACTCATACACGTACAGTGGTGTTGACCCACCCACCCATCCTTACACGTACAATGGTGTTGACCCACCCGCCCACCCTTACACGTACAGTGGTGTTGACCCACCCGCCCACCCTTACACATACAGTGGTGTTGACCCACCAGCCCCCCCCCCTTACATGTACAGTGGTGTTGATTTAATTTTAACCACCCTTACATGTAAAGCAATTTAATTTTAGCTCAATAGCTAGAGTAACTAAGGGACCTACAGCTTTACGTACAATATGAATCACGTAGTACTCGACTGATTTTTAACTAATTGACAAGACTGATACTCAGTTGTATCTACAGTACACAACATCCAGGTACTAACTACCACGCAACACGGACACCCTTTAGTGGTGTCCACATCGATGGCAACCATTGAGCAGATAATGTGTCATATTACCATATACCTGATAAACCGAATGAACATAATTTAGTATGAACTTTTTGTGGCATCAACCACTACTTACAAACAAGCAGTTTAAAATAAAATATAGCAATAAATTGTATAAATTACATTGAAACCTTGTCACTAAAACCTTTAAAACAAATAGGATGAACTAAAAAAAGTTACTCACATGTGTACCATATAATTTTGGATATATGGTACACATGTGTGTTTTGGATTTTCATATTGAATTAAATAGAACGTAGATTTAAATGTTACCAAATAACCTATGAATAAAACAAGTCTTATTATAATTTTGTCTTACTTTAATTCCAAAAACAAAGTTACAAAAGGATATAATATGTGTCTTTTTAATATGAAATTACCTAATATTGTCCAACAATCCTTTATTAATGCGTAGTCCAAGTAGTTTAAATATAAAACCTATTTTTTAATATTTACAACTATATATAGTTTCTTAAGTATTGCCAATTTGGATAGATAGTTAATCTACAATTACCTGATAGATACAGTCCCATAATCCCTTGACAATAGATGGTATCCCACTGAACTATGGGATTGGTGGTTCTGACGTAATTGTGGCTGAGATATTGCCTTGATTGTCTCTCCAGTTGCCAGGAACTTGACTGTCGTGATATCACCAATCACTGTAATCTTCTGTAGGAACATAGAAAGACAAACTGTCGCACTTGTAGTCCACATTGATAAATTGCTTTAGAAACTGCCTACAAATGTCCTATTTGTCATTTAATTTGCATTCCTCTAAGAACAGTTTATATCTGAAACTATACATATGCGTTTCAGTAAATACGCATTTAACTCACTTGAAATGCATGTTAGTCTTAGTCATTATTGATTATAATATTTTATTAATTTAAATGTAATATGATCGATCAAATTATTTCAAAGTTAAGCTTCCAACTCTTACTCTAAAATATAGGTAATAAAGCATTACGTTTATATATAGATTAGAGCCAGAAAGTCAATGGTTTTTTTTTTCATTTCTAAACAATAGCTCTTTTTACCACTGATTCACTTGCTGATATATAATAGTTTCACAAACTTTAAAACTCATTGCATCTTATATGAGCAAGATATTTACACACTTCTGTTGAGTAGCCCACTTTCTCCAATCATTAAATATTGTTTAGGATAGTTTGTAAGATCATATTTATTGGTATATATAGTAATATGTTTTACTATAAAATAGGTTATAATTCTAGTGAACGTTTTACACTGTTTGTCTTAGATTCAATGAAATACAATAAATAAATAAGTAACTTAAATTACAGAACAATATATAGTGATGACGAAAGGTCCCCTTGCGTTAAAAATAAAATACAAATAGTCCTAATAGGAGTTATAGATTGTTACGTCAACAATAAGGACATGTGGTATCCCTTGGGACCACAGTTGGAATGGACAAACTTGTGAACTTTGTCGGGCTAGTCACGGTTCACTTGACAGAACCGGTGTTATTGAACTGAATCACTGAACCCTTTATTTACTACAGTGGTTTGATAAAAGTGGCAAAAGTGTCTGACTGTGTTAGTGTTTTTAATTTAAAACAAATAAATAACGAACATTTTCAAACCACTGAGTAGTTTTTGTGTTGATAACGTTTTAATAAAAACAGGTTCAATTATTCGGTCATTCATAACTTTAAAAAATAGGTCAAAGTAATCAGCCCTTATTAATCGTATATTTCTCTATATTATAGGGCTAAAAAATGTAAGTGGACTTATAGGAAAGTGAACCACAAAATGACAACTTTTCGCATATTTTCCCCACAAATTGGTTACATTATACGTTTAATTACATCCCTTACCGAAGCCATTCTTTAGACACAATATTTAAAGCAACTTTTCACAATTCTAAATGATATTCCGTTGTGCTATTTGACAACGGAATATCATTAAAAATAGGAAAATTACAAAAATATCAGAAGCATACGTTTTAATTGACTACTGATAATAAATTTATTGTATTTTTACTCGGTTAAAATCACGAAATAAAACAACACCTAAACATTGTTAGACAACTGTTCCAATCTGATTCCTAAAACATATAATACAGTTTGGAAGTAGTTGTTTGTCAAATCAAGTTGGATGATAAAAAAGTCTCGTATTGAATACAGTGTTTTTCACTGGAGTTCTAAGTGAATAAATAAATTTATAAATACATTGATAAATAAATAAGCACTTAAGAATGATTGAGAATATTAGGCCTACACCAGAAATTATATTTTAAATTCCTTCCTAAGGTAACTAAATGCTATTCATAATATCACTTTTTATTAATATCTGTTTTAATTAAACCATTTAAGGAGCACTTAATAACTAACCTAACCTACAAAACTTATGAATGAACTATATATGACTCGTAACATTCATAATGGTTATTTTCTTAATATAATACAGTATTTGAGCTAAAATTAGTCTTAAAATGTACTAAAATTATATATTATTTTTAAAAAAAATTACTCGCCAGTTCACAAGGGCTTACAAGCCTGTACGTGAACTTTATCCAACGAGTGAAGTACTGACCGTGAGCTAAGTTGAGGATTTGAACCTTGCACCATAGATTGAGCGATGTGATCGAAGCCTTGGCCGCTGGGCCACCAAAACGACAATAATTATGAATTATGCTGTTGATTATTGGTTTATAATTATTGATTATTGTTAACGTCACAATATTATTGATTTTCGAATTATGTTTATGTAACAGGCTAATACTGCCAGAATGTCTTTACAATTCGTGATGTGTTACAATAACTGGACAATCGTATATATCAGTTATATAACTGAAAATATTCCTGTTACCTTTACTAAAGCCAAGTAACTTTAATTTACGGATGTGTTATTTTTGTTCGAATTTAACATATTGCCAATTACGAGAAGTAAAGTATAAAATCGTCCTATTCATAATAATGCAAATATAACTTATATTAGCCAGAGCTGAAAAAATAAACATACAGTTAAAGTGAGTAAAATTATTTTTTATTTTTATTTTCAGTTACAAAAGGAGGTATATTTTACCATATTATTACTGCTAGTGGCAGTATTTGGAATTCACACAACGTGTAATAAAAAAATATAATTATTTTACGTAAATATTAAATTTACTTCTAAATAATTATCCTTAAATTATAAAAAATGTAATTCTTTAAAACTGTTGTTTTACTGGACTGTAAAGCTATTTGTGTCAATATTTAGGAAATGTGGTATTAATAGAATTGTAATTAAACCATATCAACGTGAAAGCAATATTTGAAAACAATTGTCTCAACATCTGGAGAAATGTTTTAGTCAAAGAACTTACTTGTGATTAAACTTGTGCTTACTTGTGCTGTGTTAAGGGTTCTTCTACTGAGCAAAATTTTATTGAGGGCTCATCGCCGATGCAATTACTGTAGTTGAAGGTAAATCTGGCATCATTTTCATGTAATGTTAACAAATAACATGACCAATAATGTGATTGTTACGTGAACAGCCATACTATGGTATGCGTTGTAATTTACTGGCCATGGCTCCTTTAATCAGGAATCATGGCCTTTTTAAACATACTTGAAGCGTTATCAGTTAAACTTAGAACTTATAGGCTGTAGTTAAAGATATTATTATTTATCTCAATTTCTTCTAATGCATAAAAAGTGTACTTTTGACTGTTTATAGACAGCATCATGTTATTTTTTTACTGTCAAGTGGTAAGCCAGCCTTGCTGTCAATTGTAAATAGCAGTAATGTTGTTGTTTTTTTTTTTTGTTTTTTTTTACATATTAAGTTAACATATTATGTACAAAAACCTTTACTATTTCGCTTAACTAAGAAAATTAATAATGAAAAAAATATATATTAATGTTGATACATTTCTACATTATGTTTAACACATCTAAGTAGACGCATATTAAACATTTTTAATTTCATACATACTTATTGGCGATACAACAATATTTAAATGTAATATAATAAAAATAAAAATACATATAATATTGTTTATTACGTCTATTTAGTCTAATTGTAATTTGTTGTCTTAGCATCCTCAGGGAAATCAGCTGTGAGAAAACCTTCTCCAAAGGCATGCCTTAAAGATAAATTCCCTGTCATTTGTCTTTGAGGCTGTGAGATAAACAAAATGAGGAACCTCTCTATTTTAAAAACAAAATTCACTTTACCTGTACAGAATATGTTTCGAGCTATTAATAAAATAATTTTAATAAAGACAAAATTTAATGATACAAAAAACAATCAATGTTTGTAAGTCTAATTGGTCCGTAAGTCCCGTCATTTGATTGGTCAGTCAGCCCAGTTGTCTGAGTGGTCACTCAGTCCAGTGATCTGATTGGCCAGTCAGTCCCTTAATATTATTGGTCTGAAGATCCAGGAATCTGATTGGTCAGTTACCCTTTCATCTGATTGGTCTGTCAGATTTGTGATTTGATTGGTCAGCAGATCCTGAGATCTTATTGGTCCGTTATTCCTGTGTTTTAATTAGTACCACAGTTTCGTGGTCTGATTGGTCAGTAGATGCTGAAATCTGATTGATCAGTCAGCTCTGGGATCTGATTGGTCAGTCAGCCCAGTTATCTGATGACTGACAACTACGCTGACTTATCAGACATCACATTTTAGTTTGTATCCAGGGACTTAACAATTTAGTCTTTAACAATTTAGAACTACCACCATTTTTATTGCTATTTATAAATATACAATTACTTAAAATATCAATAAACTTATAATACAAACAGTATTTACTCATTTTAGATCATTACATGATACACATATAGAGCTTTATTTGATACTTAATACAGCCCTAGTGGAATTTCAAAATGTAGATAGGTCTATATGTTAACCAGATACCCAAAGAATGGCCATAAAACATTTCAGATGAAAGGGTCCGGTAGTTTTTGCGTGATTGAGTAAAACACACACACATACACACACACACACACACACACTCACACACACACACACACACACACACACACACACACACACACACACACACACACACACACACACACACACACACACACACACACACACACACACACACACACACACACACACACACACACACACACACACACACACACACACACACACACACACACACACCAGGATGTATTCACCAGGACCTTTCCATAGGTCTTCTTCAATCTGGTAGCATATTTGAAACTTTCTTGGTATAATCTGTACAGTTTTCTGCCCGATGCACCAGTTTACTTATTGTGAATGTAATTCTTCATTGTACGGTTTATTCATTCCGAATTTTCCAGATCAACGTTTGGTTCATAAGTCTTACTTGTATTGAAAAAAAATATATATACAATATTATGTTATATAAATATATAACATAATAATTGTAAACCTTGTAGAGAAAGCACTGTTCCCTAGCCTATAAGGAATATCAGTTTCATGATCCAAAGACTTACATATTTTGAGAATCTCTGATAAATAAGTCATTCAATATAAGTATTTAGCTTTTATATCATTATTAATTTTAAACTATCTTAGTCGAAAAATAACATAATCGGAGATTAGAACTATATTATTATGAATTCTTGGAATAGCACATACACTACTTTTGTTTTTAAGGGGTTTTAAAATACTACAAACCAGCCATTGCCTGACTTGTTGATACATTACACCAATGGGTTGCTGAGTGTTTATCTGAGTGGTAGAAAGTGACTGATTTGTTTGCTTGTAATTTGTCACCGAGACTGAGCGATACGCTGTGGTATAATTGGTTTTCCGCAGGATACATGGCCACTGATTCCCAATGGCGTAAACTATTTACGCATTT
>JAQJVL010003801.1:0-54547 GCA_035578905.1 Stictocephala bisonia | reverse complement strand
GATAAAAAATCTGAAGAAAGGTATCTACTGTTTAAGAAGACTAAAGTACAATGTGAGTGAATATATACTAATACAAATTTACTATGTGCATATTCATAGCATATTGAGTTATTTTGGGGCTAGTTAAAATATTAAAATTCAGTTAAGTTATTTAAAATTCAAAAAAGAGCAATTCGATTAATTTGTGGAGCAACTTTTAAAACTCCATGCAGACCTCTTCAAAAAACTAAAAATAATGACTCTTCCTTCACTATTCATTTACAAAAGCTTATTAAATACCAAAAACAAATTACATGAATTTCCTCAAAACAAAAATATACATAAGTACGACAAAAGAAATTCGAATTAAATGAAAATTAAACAATGTAAATATCAACAACGCAAAAAGTCACGAAGTTATGGTTATTAAATTGTATAATAAATTACCTTATAAATTAAGAAACCTGGAAATTCATACAACATTGAAGATTTGTTTAAAATTAAATTGTAATTTATATGTAGATTTAACTAAACTTTTATTATATTTATCACATTATATATTATAATACCTCATTTGAAATTTCATTACATTATTATTATTAAAGCAGATACGTGTTTATGAGCTGACATGTAGATCAGCCGAGTTGTTTTAACTCGGAGTAAAAACAAGAATGTTGCAACATTTTGTTAATTTTTTAAATTTAGTAATAATCCTCCCAATTATTTCTAACCGTAAATAATTACATATTCAAGGACCAAATTGTTGGTTACTTCTGTAATATTATCTTTATGATACACATAAATGGTCCCGGTGCTTATTCAACATAGCAATGACAAGGTATTTTAATGATTTTGAGGGATAATCGGGAAATTGATCTATTTCACATTTTTCGTTATATTACGTGAACCACGAAATACCCAAACTCAAGATTGTTTTGGGTAACAGCTATTAATTATTGTTTCCTTAGATTCTAGAGTCAGGACTCTCTAACACGTCTTCATACTTGAGGTGTGGTTCCAAACAACCAGTACACTCTGTTTAGGTTTTTCTCCTGGTCAATAAATTAATCTATTTTTACGTAATTAGTCATAGTTGGTATAGTGACATGATTTACGCAGCAGTAAATGAAACGCACAAATGTTTTCATTATAATTATACATTTTGTGGAGGAAATGTTGTTCTTGATATTTTATTCAAGGATAACTATTTAAATACAATTTATGTTTTTACTTATTTAAGATATTCTGATAAATTATATTTTCATGATCATAAGAAACATTTTGTATTGAAAACACCATAATTTTATTTAGTTTGAAGAGTATGCATATTTATATATAAAGTAGTTATTTAAGCATACAAGTAACCAGTAAAACAATTGTTTGGAGATTTAAAAGCCAATAAAGTAATAGTTAATATGAATGGACATTACAACAGAAGTGCATCATCTAGTTAAAAGCAATAAACTTAGTTGATAAATTAATTAGTGATAAATTAATTGACATACATTTTCTGAAACTACATTGCAGTAATTAATTTATTGTAATATTGGTAAATAAATTGCTACTTTACCTCGTTACCTTATATAAGTATAGTGTATATTTAGCTTTAAATAATTGCCTTAGATTAATTTTAAATTCTAATTGATTTTAACGTTTGATAAACCCTTTCTGAACATAAAAAATGCCCCAAGAGAGTCAAAATAATGGTTTTAATTTGACATTATTAAGTTAATAAAACAACTGCAGTATCTAATAAGTTTATATATCTTTAATTATACAATATTAGTAGATGTAGTTTTATTTATTCATATCACATTTTAAATTATAATATTATCTCATATTATTGGCTTCAAAGGTGACACAAACTTAATGGTTGCTACATCATTGTAATAAATAAAGACTTAAGTTAACATTTTGCACTCATGGAGTGTAAAGTTACAAATTATGTTGTAAGATCTTATGAGTTATACTGATCCCCTGTTCTAAAGCGTGTTTGTTTTTTTTATTTTTCTTACTAATGGTTGTAATTAAAACAGAAGAAGAGTAAAAAGTAAAAATGCCCTGTTTATAATTATGATTTTTTTTTGTTAAAATTTCATCGGTGTATAGGAAAATACCATAATACACAAAAATACACTATATTTTTAGGCCTTTTCACAAAATAATTACCCTTAGTATATTGTTAAACATGTTTAAATTTTTTAATACTGTTTATACATTGTACCTGATTTTACAAGTTCAACAGAAACCCCTTATTAAGAGCCATATGATTCTAATATTCTAATGTTATTTTATATTATATGAAGCTTCTAATGACTTTACTACGTATGTACCGACCCCATAGGAGGAACGTATTACAACTTATGCTTCTGAAAATTTTGTTATGTTAGAGTTCAAAATATATAGTTAAGAACATGATTTATAATATAATAACAAATTGATGCCTCATGATTTTAGTAAATACTATTGATGGAATTACAATTCGAAACTAAGTTTATGCTAAAAAAATAATTTAACTATCAATTGCTTAGTAATAAGTTACAATAATGGTAATTCGAATGTCTATATGTTATTTAAATTTGTATTCATAAAAGGATCTAAAGGACGATATCTTTAAAAAGTATTTAAATTAGGAGCGTCTGAGAATATAAATTCAAGCTAATATATTGTATCCGCTTGCTTGGGGTAGGTTTTATCTTAAAGGGTGAGGTGTTTTATTGTTTTCCATTCAAGCAACTCAATGGTTTAACTGTAAACTCTTTTTTATTTAAATCAAAAAATATTCATAGAGAAAGGTTTGTATGAAATGCATGTTTTATTATACTTATGAAACTTACTGAAATAATCATATACTGTTAACCAAATATAGTTTCTTACTGTAAACAGTTAACCCTGTAGCCATATGCCAATCGAATGTGGAAATTTAATTTCGTTTCTAATTAACACGATCTGAAGTTTGGTGTCTATATTCACTTTGATTGTAACAGTTCTTGGTGTCTTTTTCCAACAACCGATAAACCGATAAACCATAACTATTAAATATTAGTTTTGTAAATCACATATCATTATCATGTGGCAGCAATTGTACTTAAAAAAAAGAAATGTATAGGATCTCACATGTAATTAATAGTTCTTTTATCACCATGTTTTTAATGTTAGTGTACTAAAATGATCTAGTAGGTGAGTAGAGAAAATAATATTTTTAATTTGATAGAACAGTCAACCAAAGCTCTATTCTGCTCTACTAGAAAGTCCAAAAATAATTATTCTTATGATCTGAACCTAACTTTTTTAATGCTATTTAATTTCTGAATTCTCGTTCCAGTGAATTCTATTTTCATGTTTATTGCAGAATTAGATTATTTGTAATCTTTTCACAGTTAAATATATGAACTTTTGTATGTAATTATTTAAATTTGTAAACAACAATATATTAGTCTTATATATTGGAACTTAAACAATCATAATAATCTTAAAAAGGCAAAGTAATGCATCATATATTTTAGAAATTTCAGTGAAGTTTACAAATTCACTAGGAAATATGAAAAATTGGTAATGGCTAAGTAAGTTTGTGCAGAGTAGAAAGTGCCTGGAGAGTGCTTGGAAGTTACAATGTATCTCTAAGCTCTGTATTTCCTAACTTATGTCTTAATATAATAGTACTGAGACATCGAACAAACATGTATGGTTAAATATTAGGGGCGAATGACTGTGATAAGTGTAGAACATACATGTATGGTTGAATATTAGGGGCGAATGACTGTGATAAGTGTAGAACACACATGTATGGTTGAATATTAGGGGCGAATGACTGTGATAAGTGTAGAACATACATGTATGGCTGAATATTAGTGGCGAATGACTGTGATAAGTGTAGAACATACATGTATGGTTGAATATTAGGGGCGAATGACTGTGATAAGTGTAGAACATACATGTAGGGTTGAATATTAGGGGCGAATGACTGTGATAAGTGTAGAACAAACATGTATGGTTGAATATTAGGGGCGAATGAATGTGATAAGTGCAGAACATACATGTATGGTTGAATATTAGGGGCGAATGACTGTGATAAGTGTAGAAAATACATGTAAGGTTGAATATTAGGGGCGAATGACTGTGATAAGTGTAGAACATACATGTATGGTTGAATATTAGGGGCTAATGACTATGATAAGTGTAGAACATACATGTATGGTTGAATATTAGGGGCGAATGACTGTGATAAGTGTAGAACAAACATGTATGGTTGAATATTAGGGGCGAATGAATGTGATAAGTGCAGAACATACATGTATGGTTGAATATTAGGGGCGAATGACTGTGATAAGTGTAGAAAATACATGTAAGGTTGAATATTAGGGGCGAATGACTGTGATAAGTGTAGAACATACATGTATGGTTGAATATTAGGGGCGAATGACTATGATAAGTGTAGAACATACATGTATGGTTGAATATTAGGGGCGAATGACTGTGATAAGTGTAAAACATACCTGTATGGTAGAATATTAGGGGCGAATGACTGTGATTAGTGTAGAACATACATGTATAGTTGAATATTAGGGGCGAATGACTGTGATAAGTGTAGAACATACATGTATGGTTGAATATTAGGGGCGAATGAATGTGATAAGTATAGATGAACCATAATAGTCATTGAATTGTTACTAGTACTGTTGGTGTTAGCACAATCGGTGCCGACTAAATTATTTCCAAATATTAATTTACGATGTATTCTTAAATATAATGAACCATACAACATGTATATTAGGGAGTTTTTAGAATATTCAAAAACATATGTGGGGTTATAGTTGCACACGAATCAAAACGCAAGAGAATGTAAATTTGTAGAATCTTTATTTAAAATAAAGACAGTAAATTATAATATATTTTATATTTTACCTATAATTAATTTGTTTAATAAAAGTATTTTCAATTTGCCAAGAATCATAAGAGTATATTAATAATTTTATTAAAATGAGGTACATCCAAATATCTCTCAGATTTGTGCCATCATTAAGAAGGTCGTTTGTATAGGACTGTGACTTGGGCGAGAGCCAACTTCCTGTTAGAGGACAGATACCGAAAGGTGTCTGGCGAGAGGTAATTTTCCTTGCTGGCCAAACACCTCACAATCTGCATTTCGCTTATGCGCCTCCTTATTTTCAGTTTTGCTTTTGATATTGAATTTTATAATAATAAATAGCCAAATATATTTTACTTAAATATATTGTGTTATATTTAAGTGAATACAATTATATTAAATATATTAAAATGATTCCCTATATTTTGTTTGTCAAGGTAAAATATTTATTATTCTTTCAAATATTAATTCAAGACTAATGAATATGTTTTTGGTACTTTTCTTAATTCTGAATATGCACAAAAGAAAATGCCATTATTATTAGTATCCTTAATGCTAAACTTAATTAATGTAATTTTTTGTGTGGAATGTATTACACTCCGTATGCAATTTATTTATTCGTTATTTTAATGAAAAACAAATCTTCCTAGACAGTTTGAACAATTAAGGACTTAAAAGCAGCTACACGAAACAATCTCCTTACAACCTAATATATTAAAAATCCTGAATAAATGTAATACACTGATGATACAAGAATGAATAGATATTTTTACTTCCCAAAAGTTTAAAATACAAACACATGTAACATTTAAAATGTTAATTGCCCACAGGTAAATAGCCAAATAAAAAATAAATTACAGAACTTAAATCAAACGAAACTGGCCTACATGGGCAAAAGCCTGTGCGTAGGCCACATTAGCTACTAGAAACCCGAAGGAATAATTAATTGTTGGTATTAACAAAAGAAAGATACTAATTTCATTTAATATTTAAATAAAAAAATTAATATTTATGAGAAAAATAGAGCAAGAGTTAATTAAAGATAAAAATAAAATACTGCTTAGCGAATTTTAAACGGAAGTGGTATGACTGAGAGTGGTGGGTGGGGGGTGTGGTGAAACTAGTTATACAAATAATTGAGTCATTGATCCCAACAAAAATATTTACTAAGATGTTGAAAATTTAAAGCTAATACTATTTTGAGAAAATGAGCCTGTTTTGGGGAGGAGAGTGAGTTGTCATGAGTAATTGTAATGTATCAGGTCCTGCCAACAGTTGAGCTGACAATAATCCCGGCCTCGTTAAAGTCTAATGACAACAGTCATGATTTAGTCCCCCCATACAAGAGAGCTCCGGCCTCAAGGCTCGGATTGCGGCCTTGAGATCAAACCGCACGTGTATGGGTCGGCCTTTAGTCCTATTCCGTGGCGTGATGGACTGAGCAAATTATAGTCAGATTTCACCTTGAGGCCAGAACTGTGCAGCTTAAACCACACGTGCATGGGCTCGCCACAAGGCCAGATGAGAAAGCAGAGGCGAAATAAAACGTTAAAATAAATGTAATGTTATATTTAAACATGTATTGTATTGTTAATTCATTGGCAAGACTTTCAAGCACCATGGAATTTTTATTTCAATATATAGTTCTATTTGGTTAGTTTTTCAAAAGTAATTTTGTAAATTATTAAAAATGAAAAACAGTACAAACAATTAATTGAATTATATGTTTTACTTGATATCGTTTTGCTTGGTCTTTTGTATTTTTACTATTTTTCAATGGGTTCCCAAAATCGGAAAGTATCATAAAGAGGTTCTTTTTGTTTTCTCATTAGCTTAGTATTTTTTAGTTGCTTATTTTATATTCAATACGATAATAATTTAATATTTTTAGTTTTTTAATAAAAATATACCTTATCATCTCTCCAGACAATCCTTAGCCCACAAGCACCGTTTCCTTCGCTTATTATTATTTTTAAGTGTACATATGATAACAGCTTAAGCTTCAACTGTAGACATAGTTTACTTGGAAACCCTTCCAACTGAGAGATCTGGCCTTTAGATCAAATCGAACGTGGATGGTGAGTCGCGACCGCCTTGGGCCCCCCTCCCCGTACTGAGTTTATAAACTGCTAATGACGGCGAAGAAAACAAATAGGTGTTATGTTATTTGTCACTCATATTCTTAAAAATGATTTGAGCTTAATAGTAAGAATTAGTAGTAGAAAAGGATTTGTTCGATCTAGGAACCATAATATCAACATTATGTAAATGCCGTGGGTTTGAGCAAAGTTGCAGAAAAACAGAGTTGAAGTTTGTATAAATAAAAATAAGTAGATTTTAAAAATAAAGTTTCCCAATTGTTAGCACGTTAGTTTCAGAAAAACATGTTTCTGTAGGATAAATTATGCACTTCCCTAAAGCCACATTAAAATTGACTTTTGGGTTACATAAAGTGGCTGCAATACAGATCTTTGTGCTCCACCAAAAATAATAATACAAAAATATAATAGGGATAGGACATAGTCATAGTAAGCATGGTTCACCTCTCTTTCGTTCAAAATGATATAAATCTACCTTGGAGCAAAGATGTCTAGTTTTGTTCTTTAGTGTCAAATCTATGTTATCTTTAGTTTGCTTGGTTTTGTTATAATTTGTTTAGTCAGCCTTATGTCTGGTGTTCTCTACATATAAACAAATTACATAATATCTGGGGAACACATTTTTCTGAAGTAATTATGTTAATTGTTCACTTGGAAATAATTAGTGTGTACCTTTTATTTCTTTTAGATACCTGACGTTATGAATTAACTTATCGTGAGAAATTGTAATAAAATTCAGAGTATGTATGTATATATATATATATATATATATATATATATATATATATATATATATATATATATATATATATATAATTTTAAACGTATTTAAATAATCATCTAGATAGTGTGCAGTTTTACAAGAACCAAGATCAATTTGCAAATATAAAACAAACAAGGTTTGGCTTGTTTTAATGTATCATTAATACAAATGATAAATTGGTCGCTCAAAATGTACCTCCGCATAAGTCACTTCATCATTGTAATATATTGGACTGCGCTGCATTTATGTCATGCAGGGGAATATAATTGACTCCTGTAAATTAGTACTCATTAGTTTGCTACTAATAATTTTCATCAATCATACGAGTTGTATTAGGTTTTCATTTCTAGATTTTACAAATAACTATATACAACTAGCGATTTAATTATTTCTATAAAATACAATGAACGTGTACTGTGATTACAGTAAAATATAATTTTTAATGCTTAAATAGTATGTAAAAGATTACAATTATTAACTTACACTTTTATAGCACATCATTTAACGTTGCCTCTTATGGGAAAAAATTTATAAAAATGGTGATAAACTCTGAAAACAGGCGACACATTTAACTCACTAAATCTGACCTTAACAAAACCTCACCAAACCATTAACACCTTCAAAAACTAGGAATCTGATGCAAGGATATAACCTTTTATTTACTTTATTTACCTTATTACTTTATTATTACCTTTATTTACTACTTCTACCAATCTAAATACCAACAACAACAAGTATATAAACCTTATTATCCCCTCTTCTCAATAAAAAAAATAATAAATATATAAAAAAAATAAAAAACCAATTATCTAATAACAACATACAACTCTCACAGAACAAAATTCCAACCACCATTGGCCACAAAATCCCTCTTCCTCTTCCGCTCACTACTGCATAGTGAAGGAATGCGATGTAATGAAATGCTGTAGATAAACAAATCAAAACTTTTATTGCTAGAACATAACAATGTATAGCAATCGTCAGATTAGTTATAAAATGTCAACAATCATGCCACATCAAAACCCCAGTCAAACATACAGAATCTCCACTCACACCATATTTGTACTGCCAATGTACCCACTTCCAGCGCCGGACGTCAGTCTTCTGACTATGCGGTCTTCCGGTCGTGTGCCATGAACTCGCCAACACTGTAAAATGCTTGGGACGCTAAATGCGTTTGAAACGAGTTTTTAACGCCTTGGGCGTCGGAGCACTCTTTATTGAATTGGGAAACTTGTTGATAAAACGAACCCCTGCCTGTGAGGGCAGGTGCTCATAAACCCTCGTCCTGTGTCTCCCAGTTTGGTAGGTATATGTCTGTCCCTGGTGTGTTATATGTGTGTATGTCCCGACCACTGGTCATAGCACATTTAGACACACAGAATAAGGTTGTTTCTAAAATATAGAGACACGGCAGGGTCAACAGTTGCAACTCCTTGAACGCTTCCTTGCAATATTCTCTGAACTTCAACAGAGCGATTATGCGAATCACTTGCTTTTGAAATTTGAACGCTCTGAGACACTGACCTTTTAAGCTGGCTTCCCAAATACTAGACCGTAGGTTAAGTGGTACTAATACGTCGTCATCAGCACCTGAGTAGGACAGTATTAGGCTTAGGACCTCAAAACCTAAATTCCTGAGAAAAGTTTTGAGCAGACATGGTCTCTGTGAGCTTTCCAAGTCAATCCTCTTCCAGAAATGTACATAAGAATTTGTAACAGTTGACAACATCCAGCAGGTATCATCCAATATGAAAGTTGGCCCGTCATTGGGATAATACCTTATTCCATTTATTGAATTCAATGTTTTTTAGTTAAAAAAATTTGAATGAGTTTTTTTTCTATCAATACTATCCTGATTTATTGTATTAAACAATATATAGTAAAATAAATACCTCTCTTTGTTCCACCTACAATCTTCAGTTATTTCCGCACAACCAGTTTCGAAGATCCACACAAACCATCTTCAGGTGCACTTTTCGACTTCCACTTAAACACTTAAGTTGAAGCCTGAAGATGGAGGGCAATCTTCGAAACTGGTAATACGGAAATAACTGAAGATTGGAGGTGGCACAAAGAAAGTTATTTATTTTACTATCTATTGTTATGGATGTAAAAAAAGTCTAAGAAAAATATTAGCATTTGGTTTTGATGGATTGTTAATTTCACCTATAATTAATTTTGTTTATTTCTCTATGCTGCTAAACATTATATTTTACAGTAGATGTTTCATTATTATTAATCTTCAAAGCAATGTAACTGCACATAACTTTGTAAGGTTATACGTTCATTACGAACAATTAAGAGAAAGTGAAAGAAATTAACTGCAAGTATTTTATAATTTTTTATCGGTCTTGTTAAACATAAAAATTACTATAAAACTATCAATAATACTCTTTTATAAAACTAATTTATAATAGAGTCCATATTTCCCTAAATTATAATACAGTCCACATTTCCCTAACTTATAATACAGTTCATATTCCCATAACGTATAATACAGTCCATATTCCCCTAACGTATAATACAGACCATATTCTCCTAACTTATAACACAGTCTATATTCCTCTAACTTAAATATACAGTCCATATTCCCCTATCTTATAATACAGTTCATATTCCCATAACGTATAATACAGTCCATATTCCCCTAACGTATAATACAGACCATATTCTCCTAACTTATAACATAGTCTATATTCCTCTAACTTATAATACAGTCCATATTCCCCTAACATATAATACAGTCCATATTCCCCTAACGTATAATACAGTCCATATTCTCCTAACGTATAATACAGTCCATATTCCCCTAACGTATAATACAGACCATATTCCCCTAACGTATAATACAGTCTATATTCACCTAACTTATAATACAGTCCATATTCTCCTAACGTATAATATAGTCCATATTCTCCTAACGTATAATACAGTCTATATTCCCCTAACGTATAATACAGTCCATATTCTCCTAACGTATAATACAGTCCATATTCCCCTAACGTATAATACAGTCCATATTCTCCTAACGTATAATACAGACCGTATTCCCCTAACGTAAAATACAGTCTATATTCACCTAACTTATAATACAGACCATATTCCCCTAACGTATAATACAGAACATATTCCCCTAACGTATAATACAGTCTATATTTACCTAAATTATAATACAGTCCATATTCCTCTAACGTATAATAGAGTCTATCTTCACCTAACTTATAATACAGACCATATTCCCCTAACGTATAATACAGTCTATATTCTCCTAACGTATAATACAGTCCATATTACCCTAAAGTATAATACAGTCCATATTCCCCTAAAGTATAATACAGTCCATATTCTCCTAACGTATAATACAGACCATATTCCCCTAACGTATAATACAGTCTATATTCCCCTAACGTATAATACAGTCCATAATCCCCTAACGTATAATAGAGTCCATATTCCCCTAACTTAAAATACAGTCTATATTCCCCTAACGTATAATACAGTCCACATTCCCCTAACTTATAATAAAGTCCATACTCCCATAACGTATAATACAGTCCATATTCCCCTACCGTATAATAGAGTCCATATTCCCCTAACGTATAATACAGAACATATTCCCTTAACGTATAATACAGTCTATATTCACCTAACTTATAATACAGTCCATATTCCCCTAACGTTTAATAGAGTCTATCTTCACCTAACTTATAATACAGACCATATTCCCCTAACGTATAATACAGTCTATATTCTCCTAACGTATAATACAGTCAATATTCCCCTAACGTATAATGCGGTCCATATTCCCCTAACGTATAATACAGTCCATATTCTCCTAACGTTTAATACAGACCATATTCCCCTAACGTATAATACAGTCTATTTTCCCGTAACGTATAATACAGTCTATAATCCCCTAACGTATAATATAGTCCATATTCCCCTAAACTAAATACAGTCTATATTCCCCTAACGTATAATACAGTCCATATTCCTGTAACGTATAATACAGTCCACATTCCCCTAACGTAAAATACAGACCATATTCTCCTATCGTATAATACATTCCATATTCACCTAACTTATAATGCATACCATATTTCCTTAACGTATAATACAGTCTATATTCCCCCAACGTATAATACAGAATATATTCCCCTAACGTATAATACAGTCTATATTCACCTAACTCATAATACAGTCCATATTCCCCTAACGTATAATACAGTCTATATTCACCTAACGTATAATAAAGTCCATATTCCCCTAATGTATAATACAGTCCATATTTCCCTAACGTATAATACAGTCCATATTCCCCTAACGTATAATACAGTCCATATTCTCCTAACGTATAATATAGTCCATATTCCCCTAACTTATAATATAGTCTATATTCCCCTAACGTATAATACAGTCTATATTCACCTAACTTTTAATACAGACCAAATTCCCCTAACGTATAATACAGTCCATATTCCCCTAACCTATAATACAGTCCATATTCCCCTAACGTATAATACAGACCATATTCTCCTAACTTATAACACAGTCTATATTCCTCTAACTTAAATATACAGTCCATATTCCCCTATCTTATAATACAGACTATATTCCCCTAACTTATAATACAGTCTATATTCTCCTAACGTATAATACAGTCCATATTCCCCTAACGTATAATACAGTCCTTATTCTCCTAACGTATAATACAGTCTATATTCCCCTAACGTATAATAGAGTCCATATTCCCCTAAAGTATAATACAGATAATACAGTCCATATTCTCCTAACGTATAATATAGTCCATATTCTCCTAACGTATAATACAGTCTATATTCGTCTAACGTATAATACAGTCCATATTCTCCTAACGTATAATACAGTCCATATACACCCCCCCCCGTAATGTATAATATAGTCCATATTCTCCTAAAGTATAATACAGACCATATTCCCCTAACGTATAATACAGTCTATATTCACCTAACTTATAATACAGACCATATTCCCCTAACGTATAATACAGTCCATATTCCGCTAACGTATAATACAGACCATATTCCCCTAACGTATAATACAGTCTATATTCACCTAACTTATAATACAGTCCATATTCCCCTAACGTATAATAGAGTCTATCTTCACCTAACTTATAATACAGACCATATTCCCCTAACTTATAATACAGTCTATATTCTTCTAACGAATAAAACAGTCCATATTCCCCTAACGTATAATACAGTCCATATTCCCCTAAAGTATAATACAGTCCATATTCTCCTAACGTATAATACAGACCATATTCCCCTAACGTATAATACAGTCTATATTCCCCTAACGTATAGTACAGTCCATAATCCCCTAACGTATAATATAGTCCGTATTCCCCTAACTCATAATACAGTCTATATTCCTCTAACGTATAATACAGTCCATATTCTCCTTACGTATAATACAGTCCATATTCCTCTAACTTATAATACAGAACATATTCCCCTAACGTATAATACTATCTTTATTCCCCTAACGTATAATACAGTTCATATTCCCCTATCTTATAATACAGACTATATTCCCCTAACTTATAATACAGTCTATATTCTCCTAACGTATAATACAGTCCATATTCCCCTAACGTATAATACAGTCCATATTCCCCTAACGTATAATACAGTCCATATTCTCCTAACGTATAATACAGTCCATATTCCCCTAACGTATAATACAGTCTATATTCCCCTAACGTATAATAGAGTCCATATTCCCCTAAAGTATAATACAGATAATACAGTCCATATTCTCCTAACGTATAATATATTCCGTATTCTCCTAACGTATAATACATTCTATATTCGTCTAACGTATAATACAGTCCATATTCTTCTAACGTATAATACAGTCCATATTCCCCTAAAGTATAATACAGTCCATATTCTCCTAACGTATAATACAGACCATATTCCCCTAACGTATAATACAGTCTATATTCACCTAACTTATAATACAGACCATATTCCCCTAACGTATAATACAGTCCATATTCCCCTAACGTATAATACAGTCCATATTCCGCTAACGTATAATACAGACCATATTCCCCTAACGTATAATACAGTCTATATTTACCTAAATTATAATACAGTCCATATTCCCCTAACGTATAATAGAGTCTATCTTCACCTAACTTATAATACAGACCATATTCCCCTAACTTATAATACAGTCTATATTCTTCTAACGAATAAAACAGTCCATATTCCCATAACGTATAATACAGTCCATATTCCCCTAAAGTATAATACAGTCCATATTCTCCTAACGTATAATACAGACCATATTCCCCTAACGTATAATACAGTCTATATTCCCCTAACGTATAGTACAGTCCATAATCCCCTAACGTATAATATAGTCCGTATTCCCCTAACTTATAATACAGTCTATATTCCCCTAACGTATAATACAGTCCATATTCCCCTAACTTATAATAAAGTTCATACTCCCATAACGTATAATACAGTCCATATTCCCCTAACGTATAATAAAGTCCATATTCCCCTAACGTATAATACAGACCATATTCTCCTAACGTATAATACAGTCCATATTCCCCTAATGTATAATACAGTCCATATTCCGCTAACGTATAATACAGACCATATTCCCCTAACGTATAATACAGTCTATATTTACCTAAATTATAATACAGTCCATATTCCCCTAACGTATAATAAAGTCTATCTTCACCTAACTTATTATACAGACCATATTCCCCTAACTTATAATACAGTCTATATTCTTCTAACGAATAAAACAGTCCATATTCCCCTAACGTATAATACAGTCCATATTCCCCTAAAGTATAATACAGTCCATATTCTCCTAACGTATAATACAGACCATATTCCCCTAACGTATAATACAGTCTATATTCCCCTAACGTATAGTACAGTCCATAATCCCCTAACGTATAATATAGTCCGTATTCCCCTAACTTATAATACAGTCTATATTCCCCTAACGTATAATACAGTCCATATTCCCCTAACTTATAATAAAGTTCATACTCCCATAACGTATAATACAGTCCATATTCCCCTAACGTATAATAAAGTCCATATTTCCCTAACGTATAATACAGACCATATTCTCCTAACGTATAATACAGTCCATATTCCCCTAACGTAAAATACAGACCATATTCTCCTAACGTATAATACAGTCCATATTCCCCTAATGTATAATACAGACCATATTCCCCTAACGTATAATACAGTCTATATTCCTCTAACGTATAATACAGTCCATATTCCCCTAACGTATATAACAGAACATATTCCCCTAACGTATAATACTATCCTTATTCCCCTAACGTATAATACAGTCCATATTCCCCTATCTTATAATACAGACTATATTCCCCTAACTTATAATACAGTCTTTATTCTCCTAACGTATATTACAGTCCATATTCCCCTAACGTATAATACAGTCCATATTCCCCTAACGTATAATACAGTCCATATTCTCCTAACGTATAATACAGTCCATATTCCCCTAACTTATAATACAGTCTATATTCCCCTAACGTATAATAGAGTCAATATTCCCCTAAAGTATAATACAGATAATACAGTCCATATTCTCCTAACGTATAATATATTCCATATTCTCCTAACGTATAATACATTCTATATTCCTCTAACGTATAATACAGTCCATATTCTCCTAACGTATAATACAGTCCATATTCCCCTAACGTATAATACAGTCCATATTCTCCTAACGTATAATACAGACTATATTCCCCTAACGTATAATACCGTCTATATTCACCTAAATTATAATACAGACCATATTCCCCTAACGTATAATACAGTCCATATTCCCCTAACGTATAATACAGTCCATATTCCGCTAACGTATAATACAGACCATATTCCCCTAACGTATAATACAGTCTATATTTACCTAACTTATAATACAGTCCATATTCCCCTAACGTATAATAGAGTCTATCTTCACCTAACTTATAATACAGACCATATTCCCCTAACTTATAATACAGTCTATATTCTTCTAACGAATAAAACAGTCCATATTCCCCTAACGTTTAATACAGTCTATATTCCCCTAAAGTATAATACAGTCCATATTCTCCTAACGTATAATACAGACCATATTCCCCTAACGTATAATACAGCCTATATTCCCCTAACGTATAGTACAGTCCATAATCCCCTAACGTATAATATAGTCCGTATTCCCCTAACTTATAATACAGTCTATATTCCCCTAACGTATAATACAGTCCATATTCCCCTAACTTATAATAAAGTCCATACTCCTATAACGTATAATACAGTCCATATTCCCCTAACGTATAATAAAGTCCATATTCCCCTAACGTATAATACAGACCATATTCTCCTAACGTATAATACAGTCCATATTCCCCTAATGTATAATACAGACCATATTCCCCTAACGTATAATACAGACCATATTCCCTTAACGTATAATACAGTCCATATTCCCCTAACGTATAATACAGTCCATATACCCTTAATGTATAATAAAGTCCATATTCTCATAACGTATAATATAGTCCATATTCCCCTAATTTATAATACAGTTTATATTCCTCTAACGTATAATACAGTCCATATTCTCCTTACGTATAATACAGTCCATATTCCCCTAACGTATAATACAGAACATATTCCCCTAACGTATAATACTATCCTTATTCCCCTAACGTATAATACAGTCCATATTCCCCTAACGTATAATACAGACCATATTCCCCTAACGTATAATACAGTATATATTCTCCTAACGTATAATACAGTCCATATTCCTTTAACGTATAATACAGTCTATATTCCCCTAACGTATAATACAGTCTATATTCCCCTAACGTATAATACAGTCCATATTCCCCTAACGCATAATATAGTTCATATTCCCCTAACTTATAATACAGTCGATATTCTCCTAACGTATAATACAGTCCATATTCCCCTAACTTATAAAACAGTCTATATTCCCCTAACCTATAATACAGTCCATATTCCCCTAACTTATAATAAAGTCCATATTCCTATAATGTGTAATACAGTCCATATTCCCCTAACGTATAATACAGTTTATATTTACCTAACTTATTTAGGGGCAGTAACAAGACATACCATCCATCATCTCACAAATAAATATGTATATATATATATATATATATATATATATATATATATATATATATATATATATATATATATATATATAAAATATAACTGGTTCTGCCAAATTGTTCGACTTTACTATTCTAATATGTGTTTACTATAAAACATCAGTAACAGACAACTGATGCTTTATAGTAACTCTGCAATAATGTTCGTATAATATGTTTTTCCACATTATAATTGTGAACCCAAAACTATTTGTTTTGTAGGTAACCAAATTTAGCACGAATATTAAAATTATATAAATTTATTAGGTATAGAAGCCAATAAAACTATTTAACTATGTAGATTATTATCATTATTTAGGAATTACATTTGTTAAATCTAAACCTTGTTTGGAGCTGATTCACGAGAGATTCAATTACATTTTTTTTTTTAAATAATTGAAAGGTAAAGTAATATGTTTATCTTAATCTACATTTATAAAATAGAAGGGAAGTTTACATCTATAAACTTAAGATTTAACTATAGATGGTGTATGTTTAGGCCATGTATTTATATTGCTTATAGTAAAATGCGTGTGAATAAAGCTATGAGGAACAAAACAAAACATATAAAAGTAGATGGAGTTTAGCGTATGTTGTGAATAGGCGTACGTGATTGGAATACGTGTCCTAGCCCCGACATATGAAATATGACTCAACTCTGGTCACACCGGCTGCTTGTGACAACCTTTGTTTTGCTCTACTACAAATATAATCTTGAAAAATAAAAATACTAACAGAAAATATAAGAAAACAAGATTAATGGAATATTCTTTCAATCTTTACCTAATATCGGAATCCCTTAAACTATGTAATAATGAGAAAACCAATTTAATAAAATTTTTTTAACTTTCTTAATTCAAAACATTGTTAAATAGCAATAAATTTACCAATTTAAGTTCTAAATATAGTAAATATTAACAATTGTATAATCATGAACATTCGAATCTTAACTCTGGAAATTATTTAAATTAATTACTTCGAAGAAAGTTCAAGCATATTTTATAGACATTTGCGAAAATAATAGTACATAAAAGATTACAATTTATAATTGGTAAAAATATCTCTTAAGGTCCTATTTTATTTAGGCCCAGTATCAACTAATAAGAAAACTCGCTACAACTAGTAAGGAGTCCACCCCAGCAGGATCGATAGCACAATGTACGTTTCCTGTAAGTTTCAAATTGCAGCTACACCTCAAGCACGCCTCTTTACTTTAGAGTTGTGTGATATTACATCCTAGTGAGGTTAATATTTTGCAAGCAAGTATTAAAATATAACTTTTGCAAGTAAGTTTTAGAATATAGCTTGTTGAAAATTTAATATTATTATATTCTGTGACTAATTTTGCCAGCTTAAATTTCCTCATTGTGAGATATAAAAACATTACTATTAAACTTTTCATGAAACGGTATAATAAAAAAAATATAATTTTATTATATGACATACTTACCATAGCAATACGATAATACCGAATCGTCTGAATAGTAAACCCATAGAGTAGTCCTAAAAAAAGAAAAAAAAAAAAAAACGAAGAAGCCTAAACAAATGTTTATATTTCGATTGTTCGGTTCATAATAGTAATAGTATTTTTACAATTTTATATGTGAAATTTTTAATCATTCTAGTTGAATTTACGTTAAAAACTGGTAATATAAACGTGGTCCTCTATAAAAAATTTTTTAGATCATGAAGTGTTGTTGACTATATATAACTCATTATAATAATAAACTTGAACCTAGAAATGAAATAGAAAAGCATGTTTTGGTGTGCTGTCGGTAAAACGGCATTGTTACTGTAGGACTATCCGCTTTCCAGCGGTGGCTTGGAGGTTTAAGAAACGGCTATTATCTTAAGTCCATTTGTGATGTCATATGAGAATAGCTTGAATTTTTATGGATGCCTGTAGCTGTATTCATGAACTTTAGATTTCGGGTTATAGTGAAAAGGGGGGACTGGGGTTGAATAAGAGCAGTGAAAAAAAGTTGTCAATTTTATTCATAGCAAATAACAGGTGACTGATAATTTCATAGATGATAGACAAAATTTATTATAGTTTGGGAGATTTTCATCGTGATATTATGAAGTTGTGCCTTGTAAAGTAACGTTTTTTTAGCTATGTTTCATGGTAAGTGTTGAGGATAGCAGCATGAATGGAGAAAAATTGTCGCAAGAAAAAAAGCTCACATTATTGGTAAATATACCACATCATAAACACTTTAAGGAAAACTTCCAGAAAAAGTTTTATAAAGAAATACGGCCTTTTATTAAAAAATATCTCCATAGTACAGTTTATACTATTCCTTCATTACCTCTGTAAACAATAAAATGGTATAGAATAAAATAATATAATAATATATAATGTATAATAGCAGATAAAAAACGATTCCGACATGAAACAATATAAGAGAAACGTTTAAATACATGGACAAACATTTTACAATTACGTGAATGAATTATGTTACATACAGTGAATTTATATAAAATATTTTCAATTATAATTCTGTTAGTTACTAAAACAATGAATGATGAATTTATTTCAGATATAGTGCATGTGATTAAATTTTATGTCAGTAATTTTTTCTAACATATGTAAATGTTATTTTAAGGTAAAATTTTAATTTTAACTTTATTACGTTACATTTTCTCTATTTCGGATCTATAAGTATTATGTTTTTTAAAAAAACGGACATTTTTCAATGTCTTAAAATTTATCGGGTAAATTCAGCAATATTCAAGAGGAAAAATTAATCATTACAAAACTACTCGAGAAAACACGCAGATAAAAAAGACTTATAAAATCCACATCCACACTTATCAAAGGGTAAAGTCTGGAACAAAACTCATCAGCATATTCATGGAGTGACAAAGGGACTCAGCGACAAGTCCCGGAGCCGTAAAATCTGCACCTAATTCCGAACTTTCCTGTCATGTAAGCAGCCTTCCTATGTACTCTTATGTGTTACCGGACAGTGCTAAACAGAATTCATGTGTGTTACGCATTTCTTACATATTATAAAGCTGTGTACCATACAAATATACCAAAAAATTGTGTTTAGGTCTCAATAGTTTTAGTTTCCAAATTAACTAGGGGTTTTCAAAATAAAATTTCTTCAATATATGCTTAAAAAGGTAGTGTTAAATCCGTAATTATTGTTAAGAATACAAATTATGAAAACATTACAAAACTCTGTACTAAAAGTATTTTGAAATGATAAGTACTACACTATTTGAGTTGTTAAACATCTAGGAATATATTTTAATTCTCCAAATAAATAAAGTTCAATAATTGAAACTGGAAAATTTATCGAATAACGTTAAAGCACATGCCTATGAGTACTAAAGAGATAACCCGATAAAACAGAATTGCATCTAAATATGTGTCATTCAAAGTATTACTTACATAGAGTCCTTTATATTTTAATACTACTAAGGAAATGGATGCTTCTTTCAGCTCAAACTACGATTTCAACATTTAAATACATCTAATAGTTCTATGTATTTTGAGACCCATCCCCCACCAAACTGGAAGTGTGCCGTACGGGGGATGGCTAAAAACCAGACAAGGGATAGGATCATGGGTGGCAGTCAGAGGGCTAAATCACCACTCGGCAGCTGAGAAAAAAACCATTTATTACAAAAGAAATAAAAATTATTTAGAAAATCCGGCAGAAGACCACAATATAAAAATCAATCAAAACAATAAATTCAATATGAAACACATAATAAACTATGATGAACACAACATTGGCTAAAGAAACAAATACAACAACATTGCCTACCAGTAGATTTACTAGAAAGACAAAATTACAACAGAATTTATGTTGAAATATATAGAAAATTTGAAAAAACCAATCAACCGGCAATGTAGCCCTTCCCATGATTCCACTGAGGCCAGGGAGTCAGCCGGAATCCCTGGGCAGCCCCGGATTGAGGATACGTAAAAACGTTATAATACGTTATAATAATCTCCTTTTGGTGAACATTAAAATTAAAAAAATATATAATTAAAATATAGGATGGTACCGTTTTATTAAAAACTTACTTAACAGTACAATTAACGAAATAAATAACACAATCAAAACTTACCATCAGACTTAAATAGAAAATAGAAATCCAATATTTTAAACAGTAGAAATATGACAATTTAAAGACCTACATACAAATTTAGAAGTAACAGATATAAATTATTCAAAAAACTTAATAGTAAAAAATATAACTTAAAAAATTAATAAAAAAATAAACTAATTAAAGATTATTAATAGCCAATAATTAAAAAAAATATATATCAAACTATTTCAAACTGTTAAACTGTTTTCTATGTTCAATAATTAACACTGTTCATTTTTTTATTTTTTGTATGTTTTTTTTTTTTTTGTAACTGCTGAGCCGTCGGGAATAAGATGAAGCGAACTGACCTGTGATCAGAAGGGTCCCATAAGCTGTAAGGAGGGTAGTGGAGGCACAAATTGGCTCTATAACACTATTCCCAGGACAGGCTAGCACAGTAGAGATGGCAGAAGATCGGCCGGGTGTCATGCTGAGAGTCAAACGACCAACTCAAGGACCCTGGAGTAAAATTGTCTCTTTAGCATTTCATAACGATGTTAACAGTAGGTGATAGAAACTAATTACCGTTATGACACCCAGGTGAACCGGTGAACCGAATGCTGGAACCACGGAACAGACCAAGGCTTGAGCCAACGGGCACGAACGTAACAAGTCAACAGCACAAGAGCGATCTCAGGCAGCCAGGTAAACCAAAACGAAGAGTAACCAAAAATGTACCGATCAAAATACCCGGTACAATTTAAAAATTTAATAATTAATACAGAGTGCTAAAATGTCTTCACAAGAAAATTAATCGTATTCTAAGAAAAATTAAGATCATAGGGCGTCTAGCAGATAAAGTTCACCATTTGCTTGAAAATAAAATTCCTTAAGACATAAACCTTTCTATCTAACTCACAACGGAAATGCTTGATAATACGAGTGTCTCAAGCGGTTATTTTTAAATATAAGTTTTTACAGTGGCTCTTTTACTAAATCGTTCTATAAGCACTACATGAAACATTTACAATATGGTTTGCAATTTAAAATATTTATTTATGATTTTATTTAATTTTCATAAAAATATTTTTATATACATCCAAAAGAGCATCTTTTTATCTTGCATTGTTAATTATTATACTAAAATATGACATATTTATATTTAAATTTGTGAATTCAATGTATTAAAAAAACTGTGTTGTGTTTTTTATTTATTCCTATGAATCTTTATACAGAAAACACAAATGAAGATAACACATACGTTATTGCAATAACACTTTTTCTTTAGTTAAATTTACTTTCTAATAGTCCATAAAGTATGTCAAGATTTTATGTGTTCAATATGTAAAGACGCTTTCAATCATTGTATCGTAATAATCGTTTTTAAAGTGATATATTAGTAAAGTCCTTAATAAAATGGTGAAAGGTCCATTACCTATTTATTAGCTTAAAAAATATTGTAGCTTTCGTCCCCATGTTCGTTATAAAATATTTACATTCAGGTAATAAAACATATAAATAATGTTCTTGCGTATCCCTATCAAAGACTAACGACAATAACATTTTATTGTTAACACTGTCTCACTCCAAAGACTGCAAAACTCAGCCATTAGGTTTGTGTATGGTCTCAGGAAATATGACCATGTGAGTTAAGCTCAAGAAAAAGCAAAAACACTTCCAATAAAGCATATATTTAGTTTGGAGGTAGCTTGTTTAGTCCACAATATTCTGCTATCTGGCACACCCACTTATTTGAGGAACATGCTGCGGGCTTGTTCAGAGGTTAGAGAACGTCGCACGCGCCAGGACAGCATGCTAGAGGTACCCAAAGTCAGGCTCGAAGTGGGAAGGAATGCTTTTTCTTACTTTGCTCCCCAGATTTACAACAGAATTCCACAGAATTTCAAAGCACTCAGCTATGTATCATTTAAAAATAAACTTAAGCTACAATTGGAATATGATTATTTTAAAATGTAAGTTGTGTAAAATATATTTTGTTTTGTGATTTTAGCCTAGTCCTTGGCCATATACATGTAATCTTTGTATGACGAGTTTTTTTGAAAAACAACTGTATGTTGAAAACCACTCCAAATAAAGACGTTATTTATTTTTTTATTCTGGATTCCCTGTAAACAGTACATTAATATTTTGTGTATGTAAAAAGTATTGCTTAATTTTTACATACAAATATATGAAAATATACCAACTAAATATAAACCAAGTTAAGAATTATGTATTTATATTTTGTAGTGAAACCTCGTTAATGGTACATACAATAAATAGCACTACTGAAAGGAATATTAAATTACACTAACCGCTTGTTAACGCTGGCTTTTATGTCACAGAAAATTACCCTAAGGGTCATATTCTGTGTCAAGCACCTCTCGGTTTACAATATAATATGCTAATGAACCTTGGTTTTGACTAGGAATAATTTTACCTCCTTTTTACTAAAGCTTAAATTTATTTTACTAGTTGATTACGTCAAATACTGACTTAATCCTAATGATGAAGTAAAAAAGCATAACAAAGACACAAAGAAATTGGAATCATAATAAATATCGAGTGAAATTATATAATTAATTACATTACATTTTAGGTTAATTGAAATACATTATTGGGTACTTTAAGCCAGTAATAGAGAAAATATGTACTAAGAAAAGTTTCGAAACAATATATTAATAACTATTATAAAAATTGCTTAAAAAAAGTTATTAACTATTAAGCTATATTAAAATACTAATATAAATTTGCTTTATAGGAGTTTATTTTATTACGATCATTATGAAATTATGAGAAAACGTTAAATAAATATTTATTGTATGATGATACTTCTAGCAGAGCCATAATTGGTTTCGTACTTGGAAGTTGGCATTGATTATAGTAAACTGTGGAGGGTGAATTGAAAACATTTCTTTCTGATTCAATGCAAGCCATCATCCATGTGCAACTGAACATTTTATTACAACATTTAATTGGATACGAATATAAAGGCAATAGTAAAGGGCATAATTGACGCATGTTTATAATTTTCATTTTATTAACTTGTGCACTAAACAGAGAGGTTTTACACAAAATAAATATCTCGATCAAGTAAAAATGTTATTTAAAATCAACAATAAATTATATGAAATATAGTTAGTCATTTTGCAGCCTCAGGTATTGCTTATTATCAACTGTACGTTTAAGGAAAGTGTAATAAAATGAAGCGTAGATTTTTGCTGACATCTATAAAAATTTTATTATTGTTCATTTAAAATAATTGTTATAAAGTATAGCAAAAAAATTACTTTAATCATCGTTTTGTAAATATTTCTATTTGTAAGAGTAATATTTCACTAAAATACTGTATATAATATTATGGTTAGTAGAGGTCATCTAGACCGACACCACTAAGCAAATAGACATAACAGTTAGCAAACTGTGAGCCTACCCAAAGGAACTTTGTTAGAAAACAAGTTAACTTCCTAAGTTAGTTATTGTTCATAATGTATTAATATTACCAATAACTTAATTTTATAAGTTGCCGATGTATCATATTATGCAGTAAATAAAAAAAAAACTATATTTTCATTGTACTTTAGGAAAACCAAATAGTGACTATACATCGTCACGGTGAATTGCACTTTTTAATTTAATTTTGAAAAATTTTAATTTAATAATACGATTTTAATATAAGTAATTCACTATTTATTTATACAAGACAATTTTATTCAAATAAGCATACAAAACTTAAATGGCGTTTGACATACTTTATAAAATCGTTATAATTTCATTATATTGATTTATGTACAATAAGTACATTAATGTTACGCATTAGTTCTCTTTACGCTAATAAACGCTAATTAATATTTTTTAATAATTTTAAAAATATCTAAATTAACTACTGAGATTTTTGTATGAGTTAACAAATCTGTTATAGAAACTGGCAACTACTGTTTACATGCAGGACCCACCTGATCCACTCACTAATCCGCTTTGTATAAGTACAAATTTGCCTTTTTTATCATGTGTTGTAGCTGTCATAGCTGGGAGATCAAAAATTCGTGACAGTCCAGCTACCAGGTTTGCTGCTCTTTAGAACTACCCAGAGGTAGAGTTTTTAAGTTTAGCTGTGGATGTGAAATTATCATTCCCAGGGGTATATTTTAGCCCCACTTTTGTTCAAAGCGTACACCAGAGACATCCTAATAACGAAGTCAAAAAAATCTATAAATGTGTATTATAACACCTCATCTGATCAACACAAGGACAAGTGCTACTAAAGAAACACTGACAAGTAATCTTGCAACTCTCGAAGAATATTTTAGAACCTGAAAACTAAATCATAACCGATGAAATATCGAAGTGGTGGTCTTCAAACTAAGTAACGAACTAGGTAATTGAATATTGATAATCTTTATAAATGGTGTAAAATAAATAAATAAGGTCTTTATTTTGAAGTGGTTTTCAACAAACCATGCTGATTTACAAAACAACTCAAATCCTATTACAATTATTTAACAAATTAAAAGCTAATTTTAATTATTCATAGTTAAAACATACAGTAATGTATACAGTATAGTTATATATGGATATATCAGCTTACTGCTGATAAACTTGTATATAAAACTCCACTGCAAAGTATCTGGGAGTAACGGTAGATCGAGCGCTGACGTTTATAGACCATCTTAAAAAATTGGAAAAAAACGACAGCTAAAATTAAATCCAGAGCAAATTTTTAAATCATATTGATGGAACAACGTGGGGAGCCAACACAAGCGTCCTGCACGCTACTGATTCGTCCCTTTTTTTATTCAGCTGCTGAATACAATTTTTCCGTATGACTATATATATACCGCAAATATAAAAGCGATTGATGTCGAGCTTAATAGGGTCAAGAGAGCTATTAAACAATAGGGTTGGACCAAGTGCAAACAATAGTGGATAGATTCGAACTAGTGGGAGGATGATACAAGGATAATTAAATTCAAATTCACAGTGAAAATAAATTGAACAGTACCAACGGTTTTTAACAAATATATGGAAAAAGTTAAAGAAAGTCTTATTTTCCCAGGTGAAATTTTTACCATACACTTTTTCAATAAAACTTATAGGAAAAAAAGTTATTTACAAAAACGTAACATATTTTCAACGCACCCGTTTCAATGCACTTACTTACGTAAAACCACTTGAGGCATTTTTACGTACACGTACAGTGGCATGGCTCCCTGCGCTATGGATTATAGCTAATCCCCGCGCCTCCCCTGTACACAAAATGTCTCAAGTCAGAATAGTTGGTACAAATCTCGAGACCCACCTCTACGTTCCACTAGTTGGACTATAGTGTGTAATATTTTTTATGGACGAAATAAAATCTTCATTGTCAATCCGTAAATACCTCCTCGAAGGGGAGCCATTGAACACCACTGAATCGCTTCCGAACCGGCATGGGCATATGTAACTAGTTCAGTCTCAGTGAGAATCAAGACAAACTAACTTAGTCATTTGATTGCGAGCAATCTATGTACACAATAAATAACATAGTTACAGAGTGTCCGTGCAATTTTTTACGGTGAGATTAGCTAGCCTAAATAGGATTATCTAGGCAGGACCTAGATATGGTTTTATTTTACTGTACTGGATTTAGTTTTGTGACGGATGACTATTTTATTTTGTTATTAATAAAACATGCTTTTTAACTATTCTAAAAATATATATCACATATTTTACAGAGATTTATTTAATAATTAATGACAGCTTGCACAAAACCATACGCTATATATTTAAAAATATTCTGTTAGAATACTCCAATTTACTGAACAGTACGTAATAATTATAGTACAATATATTATATACTATTTATCTATGTGTGTAAAAGCCATTTACTCATCATAATTTCTTCAAAACTATACATCCAATAGAATTTAAATTTGGTACATAGGTTTATCTTGACCCCTAGACCCTAGACGTTCACTTAGAATGTATTTTCCTCTCCGTCCCACTGACCTCCAAAACGTGATTTTGTTTATGGAGCTATTATAATCAATTGATTTATTAATTTGATTAAAATATGTAAATAAAATTAAATTGAATAAATTATTTAGAAATCCATAAGAGGCGCAAATCCATCTTTTAACAGTATCTAAAAACTGTAAAGTAGCAAAACATAAATTCTGTTTTTACATCTGTTACGTATCGTATCCAATATCTATATATAATGTTTTTCAATTTCCGTTTTATTTTTTTTACGTTCAAAATGACTGATAATGTTCATAAATCACTACAATTGAATTATTTCTCCAATTCTCTGTTCTACTATAAGATACTCTTATTTTATAAACTATATTAAATTATATGCTTTAATACGTTAACTAATTCATCTTTTGAAAAGAAGATGAAAGGAGTGACCTTTGGAACTTCGATCTCATGTCACGTTTTACTACGTCAATAAAACTCATTGGGTACAAGAGAGATTATAAGAAAGGCCATTTCAGTATATGGAAACTGACCCTGTTAGAAATAGTATGGTTCCTGTCCTTGAAATGCTGTAACTGATTATAATACATTTCTTATTTCATTACTTGTGATATTTAGGTCCTCGCCAATTATTTAGGGAATGTATACAAAACCACGAGTGTAAGACGTTTTGAAAAGTTGTTTATGAGTTACAATATTTCACAATGTACTGCTTGCACGTGATCTTGTTTCAGTAAAACATTAATTGATATTCTATAGAATCGTTCAATGAGCATTACCAGTACAAAATTCCTAGTACAGTTGTTTTTAATCGGCATTCATGTGATGATTGAGTTTTGTACGTGAGAGAGTAAGTATTGTGTTCTTTTCAAATATATCAGCACTTTGATTTAATCAACGTTATTTAGTACTAACTAAGAACTAAAAGTACATTGATACCTTAAGGATAAACGCATTTATATAAATGCACGCGTAGCTAAAGATGTAAAACTGTATTGAAGCTGTTTAATTATGTTTAATATTTAAGATGCATTAAATATTAAACATAATAACATTTATTAAAGATTTATAACATCTAATAAACATTTTATCAAGTATTATATAATTTGAATTCATTTTGCAGTCACTGCTATTACGTATATACGTTTAGACCAAACTATTTAGGTAATGTTAGTTAACATATTAACATTTCTTCACTTATTTTGGATGATTATTTATATCCATATTATCGTTTTATATTATTATACATATTTTAATATTATATTTTCTGTATATTTTTTAATTTTTATGAAAAAATCTTTCTTGTTTAACTAATCAATAATTATGCTATGTATTTTAGAACACTGTTATATATACTTGTAGGTTAAACAATTTTGTTAATTTAACATTGTATAAGTATTTTTTATTGTGTACTTATTAGCAGATCTATAGCTTTAACCAAAGCTATTAAAGCATGAACGCTATAAAAAAAACTCTGTTTTATCTTTCATTCTGTATTTATGGTTATTTGATTGTCAAATGTCATGATATAAATTTACTAATAAATTGCGCAGAAGCAGCCTGTCTAAATATATATTATTCAACGGAGTTCCATTTAATCTGGGTACTATTAACTACGGTGCTGGGATGTAGTCCCAGTGAGAAAAATATAGATATTTAACAAAAATATGTTTTTTATGAGTATACATTTTGAAATGATATGTCTTTTCTTAATGCAATTTGTTTCAAAATAAGGACAAAAGAATTACTATATCTATTTAAGTAAGCAAAAAATCATTTTGGCTAAATGAATTATATATATTTAATTTTTTAAATGTATATTATTTACTTAGGGCAAGAATTAAAGCAAAGCACGTGGAACGGTCTGGCCCTTGTAGAAACAGTAATGGTTTCCACTCAAGTTAATGTTGGCTTCCAGCTCGGGGTTAATTACTTCATGGGTCATATTATTTTATAAAAAGTATTTGTTAATATTTTTATTTCTGCAGCTATTTACCTTAAGTCCAATGAACTTTAATGTCGAGAAATAATAAGTTCTAATAATTAGTTTAATTTAGATTATTAAAATTATTTAAGTACAAACTAAACTATTCTTACCGAAATGAAATAATATTTTATACTAATTGAAATCCATTAAATATATGACTTTTTATGCAATGTATTTCAGTATATATTATTTTATTATGTTTTTATATGTTACTTAAAATTACAAGTAACATGATTGTTAAATATGAGGTGTGAAATGGAGGACCACCTGACAAAATCAGGAATGAGATACGGAAAGGAAAGAAAGTAAGCCTACGTTGATATAAATGTGGTTTTATTACAGATGTACAGAATAGAATTAATAGTTTTTTAAATAATTTTTAATAATCATAACAATTGATGTAAAAACTTATGAATATATACTATTTTCTATTATGATTAGTGAATGTGATGTTCAAACGTAAGACAAAATGAATTAAAACGATAAAATAAGAAAAATAAAATTAATTATTAATGTAAATCATTGATAATAATATAAAACCGTTGTACTAAGTATTTATAATTACTATCTATCAAAGCCAAAATAAAAACTTGATGTTTACTTGAATGAGAATATTGTTTAATAAGACCAAAGGCGGTAAATTACTTTTATATTTTGGGTTCCTCGGTGAAAATAATACAAAATGTGTAACTTAGTAACTCTTACGCATTATACATTTATTAAATACTCAAATACATGTTTATTAGCAACAAATTAAATAGTTTAAAATAGTTTATATATAGGTCCCTCGAAAACCCAACAATATTTTTTAAATATATTTAAGAGGACAGTTTTGTATATTTTTACACACACAAATTTGTATTGAGCATTAAAGATAGTTAGATGTTCACACCAGCATTAGTCGTTTGTCATTATTAAACTTTCATCTTCACAAATTTCGTTTATTTCCCCAATTTAAGTTTTTTAGGCTCCGTGACCAAGTCATGTATTGCGTCCCTTAATTATGTAATTTAAACTGTCTAATGTGGCCTACTATAACCTCAAAGTTCTCAATATAGATAGTGATAGATAATGTTGATCTGTATGAAGTCATGCAATGTTATACAACATTATTATTACGTGTTTATTACTTAACTATGGATGCTGGATGGATTTTATTTTATGAATTCAGTACTTCGGTGTTAAAATTTAAAGGTTCCATTATAGTAAGACGTCTTATGACATCATCTTTTAATAAAAGTTAAATATTATCAGTACCTTATTATAAAACTTGGATTATCATTATGGATTAATAAACAAAAACAAACCACGTTTAATTTGTAACATTTTAAAATGAGATCTTTTAATGTTCTACTTTTTATCGGTAAATATAATGACATTGGTTTTCCATGCTAGTTACAATAAATTTAATGAGTTTAGTTCTGAAAAATTAAGTGATCGTAACTATTTTATAAGTAAATTTAAAATATAATAAATAGTAATTCTAAAACCGTAAATATGTATATTCAAAATAAGTAAAATTGGTCATGAACTAGTTTTATAGTACGTGGCTTACTATTTACACTCACAAAAACAACTTTACTATATTCCAACAAGGTATAATTAATAGTTCAATATAACATTGGCTGTTACCAATACAGGAAAATGTATCAAATTCGTTAATCAACGTTGACCAAACATCAAAGGGCGTTATTTCTGTTACAATCGAGATTTAAAATACCGTTCCCAGGGTAATCGGATTTCACTTCAATACAATTATTGAAAATACTTTAATGTACAGTATGTATTTTCAAAAATGTATACCAAAAATATGCTGCAGAGCTTTATTACATTTTATATTACAATATTTTATATTCAAAAACTGTTTATTTAGCCCCTGAACTGCTTTAAGATTAAATAAAATGTTATAACTGTATAAAAAGCAATCGGAAGAAATTTTAACTTCAACATAAATTTAATTTTTCCTATGTGTAGCACTATAATGTTGATAAAACATACAGCTAATCATATATTTGCGTATCTTTAATTTTTGCGATGTGTAGCACTACAATGTTGATAAAACATACAGCTAATCATATATTAGCGTATCTTTAATTTTTTTTTATAGAAGGCACTATCAATTCGCAATATTATTTTTATCAATGAAATACAGGAAACGATTATTTAATAATATCATATCAATCATTAATAATGTTTTAAAGGTTGTAATTAAAACTAAGTATAGTATTAAATAGAAAGATTTTTTTAGTTTGTCATATATTTTAACTGGCATAATTATTTAGATTACCGTACTGATTAATTACTAAATTTCGTCATATTTATTAAGTTTTATTAATAATTTTCTTGAATATAATTTAAATCTTCAACTTATAAAATTAATGATTGATATATTACACCAAGTGTTACTTGCTTCCAACAAAAAATAAATAAATAATATTGATAATAATTAATTTATAATGGATTAGACCAAACTCCTTACAGTTATCACATTTTAAGGATTATTTAAATATATTACCTGTGTCAAATTAGATTATGAATGGTATATACTATATTAAATTGTTGCTATCAAATATTATTGTTACCGTAGTCTACAAAATGTGACTTTTTATCACTGTAAGTATTTTTATGAGTAAATTTGTTTTAAATAATAATTTTATAACATTAGCAAAAACACACTATTTACTATTTAAGCATGATTTGTCACCAATTAATCACTAAAATTTTTCGTATATTATAATAAAAAAAAATTTTTATACTGTTTTATTATCCAAACAAATGGTAACTATAAAAAAATTGTATAAATCAGTTTAGATAATTTCCATATAAACTACATTTATATATCTTTGCTTTTACATAAAATAACACGCAACACGTTTTATTATTGTCTCTAGCATATTCTCCTAATTTAAGAGAGTAAATAATAGTATAAATATGGAAATAGCATTAAAACAATACAAAATCTTAATACATATTTGTACAAAGTCCTTTAACAAATTTGAGCTACAGTATTAATATAATATAAATGACCATGAATAAAAATAAACAGGATCATTCATAAAAAGGACACAACAAATGTGAACAATTAATAATCATGCTGAGGCTAGTAACTGTGAAATTAAGGTGGTTAAAGTGGTACAAAGGTGTTAACGTAAGAGAAAAGGTACCGGGATTAAGACAAAATATTACATAAAAGCATTAGTATCATAAAATCATAATATTCAAGTACACATATTAAACAATTTGAAACTATAGCAATATCTAAAGTATTAATCGATAGCAATAATATGAATTAATTTGTTATGAGTTTACTCGTAACAAATGAAAAGTATTGTAAAGTAATAATTTATAAGAGCAAATGTATAAAGTAAAGAACAAATATAATTATAATTTAACGACATACTTCACACGTCTAATATATTTCATGAAAAAATTTATATTTAAGTATATAACTCTCTGATACACATTAATACTTGTTCAATATTTTGCTTAGGAAGGACTAGCTAACATTCCAAGGAGTCAATACATGTTTACCTGCATTCCTAAAAGATGGCGATGGGATATAAAGGGACTTCAATATTCTCAGTAAACTTAGAATAAGGATAAAATAATTTAAAAAACCTGTACCTTTTAAGCTGACCATAATGCATGATCTAACGTTCTAATAGCTGGCAGACATCAGTTCAAAATCCATCCTGTGTCCTCTGCAAATTAGTGAAAATCATTAACGATTCTCTTTATTATAAAAAATCCAATGAGACATCATACACTAGAACTGTAGCAACTATAAATAGCAATTAAATTGTTTCCTTACGCCAGTGATATTTTTAACATTATATTATAAAGTTTTTGAGGGAAAACAGTCTACACCACTTTGGCAAATTTAAGTGAACCTCCCGGGATTTGGACCCATGAACCTCTGGATATGAAGCAGAAGTTCTGACCACTAAGCTAGAAAGAGGCCTAATTTAATAGGTTAGTCACAACTAAACATTAAACACAAAGAACTAATTATAACAGATAGACACATAAAAAATAGGAAAATAATGTCAAAGAGAACGAATCATACATTAAATCATTTATAAATCAACATAACCCTAAACAATATGATGGAAATAAAAACAGTACTAGAATACAACTCTTTTAAGACATGTTTTTTTTTTTAGATTTTGCCCCTCTTGGTGTACAGTAAGTTACGTCCTAATTATACCTATAGTATAGTCCGTATAAGTACACATCTGTATTCTCTTCTTTTCTGTGCCCCTAATTTTTTTCATAACTTTTTACCAATAAATACGTCCCTAAAGATTAATTGATTTTTATTTTTAAATTATTGTTTTATTATTGTTGTCGTTGTTAAATACTTAATCTTGTTAATTTTAACTAATATTTAGGGTGTCCTAGAAACGTTTATTATGTTATATGATATTAAGTTTTATTTTATTATGTTATGTTGTATTATTCTTATATTTACGTTTACATTTATGTTCATATTGATATAAATTAAGGCCTAAAGTAGATTTTTATTTTTGTTTAGAATATATCATCTTTCTATATAACTTTTTATTAAATGCTTGATATAATTAATATATTTTGATTTGTATAAATAGGAAGAGACTTATCACGTTTGTTAATAAATTGAACAAAAATCACTATCTACTTATTTAAAATAACAATAAAGGAAAAACTATAACAATACCTATTTTATAATTTATTATTATTGAAAAATCTATTTATCTTTAAGATGTTTCCTCCAATAGTCATAGGCTAGAGAAAAAAAATTAAAAATACTAATTTTTGAAAATTTTTTCAAAATAATTAATAAATAATTTTTTATATCCGCTATTTGTTAATTTATAGGATATCCTTAATTCTTATAATTGTAAAATTTACTAATGAAAAATTGCTAAATAGTAGTGTAATATCAGATGGTAATTGATGGCTCAATACGACAAAAATTCTTTTAATAATTTAAATAACGTAATAAATACTCATATTTAGACAGTAAATCTAATAAAATTTTATTAAATATTAATAGTACCTGAGTTCATTTATTAAATCTAAGATCATCCATAATTAAGGAAGCAATTTTCTTATGATGGCCGTAATGGAAGTGACACACGTAATATACATGTGATATAAATTTCGTATAAATTTAATATTATGGTAATTTAGACTTAGTTTTAGACAACAAAAGTAGTTTAAATATTTTATGGGGCTTTATAATTCAGTAGAAAACAGAAAACATAATTAGCAATGCAGCATGTAATACATTTTATTAGGTTGGATTTAAAAATATGATTGACATTATGGCGACCAATTGTTAAGCAATACCCTTTTCTTTTACGTGTATTACAGGACTAACCCCCCCCCCATTCTTATATACTTTATTTCCAAATATAACATTTAGGCATCATGATTCTAAAACGACATAATTATCAATAAAATATTATATTTATTATTACAAATATTTCAAAGGCAATATAATAGATATTTTAACTTCGTTAAATAAAAACTAGGATACAGAAAATATATAAATTAGAATTAACTAAACTAAAGGTGAAAATACATGAGACAAAGGTGAAAGGGGAGGTGTTTGGCTAGCAACAAACATTACCTCTGGCCACACACTTTTCTGAATCTGTCCTGTAACAAGAAGTTGGCTCTCGACCAGTCTTAGTCACCGTTCTGTAGAAGAGGCCTACTAAATACGACAACAACCAGAGAGAATATTATATTTTGTTTCTGGAAGCATCTGTTTTCGATAAAATTATATCTATACTCTTATAAAGAACAAAAAAATGAAACAATGTTATTTTAAATTTACTTGAAGGGTAAAAATAAAAACATATTTTATTGCATATTCGTTATAACAGATTCTACGAATGTAAATTCTTCTACGTTCGAATAAATATTGCTATAGAATTATTTGTAATTATAAACATGATTTAGAATACTATTTCACATATTTTTTAATATTTCAGTTATATATATTTATAACAAAGTAATTTATTTACATCAAAAAGTATTGTTTTTAAATCAATTTTGTTGGCACCGGTGTTTTCAATACCGTCAACACTAGTAGTATTGAGTTCAGATCGTTCATCTGCACTCATCACACTCGTTCGCCCCATCGGTGTGTAATGTATAGTGAGAACATAAGTTAAGTACTAAAGTGCTTAGAGATACATTGTAAGATCCAAGCACTCTCCAGGCAACACCTACTTTACACTAACTTACTTAGTGGCCCATTACTAGTGTTACATATTTTTCACTTATGTAAAGTAATGTTACTAGTAAAGTTGTTTTGAATGTTCACATTGAAAAAAAAACACCAGCATTTAGTTTATATGTACTTTCTAATCATTAATTTGATATGGGATATTAATATTGTCAAATCATTTTGTAGTACATATTAGTAATTCTTACAATCAATGATTGACCTAATCTACGTCTAAAGTATTCCTCAAATTGTATTCCATCTTCATATATAAAATATAAAAAGACATATTCCAAGGCTTTGACTGCCCTCTATTTACTGTCCCTCCATTTAGTTAATGAACCATATATTTTTACCATAAAAATACTATATTTTTAAAATTTTGAGAGGGTAAAACTTTTTTGGATATTTAATTTTTTTATTTAAAATCAACTAAAATTTATTTCCTTTTTAGATTTAAAATGTTTAATAAAACATAGCATTTTATCTATTTAATTGTACAAAAATTATCAACTTATGCTTTATTATAACAGTTTAAGATTACGATTCAATCATTAGTACGATATAAAGCATTTAAATATTAATTGTTGATTTTTCACATTTCTGGAATGGAATATATTTACTAGAATTTAAATCTTCTAACACTATAGGTTTTAGATAATTTACATAGCGTTTCAGGATATCACTCATTTAATAATTTTCTGAGTACACTTTTTAACTCTAACTTAAGAATTTATTGGCAAACATTAAAAATAGAACAGCATTTCTTGATTAGTATTGTTTAACTTATTAATAAGTAATAAATCATAAAATCGTTGATAGTATTAATCTAATTTTATAAATAAATATTCCATCAATAGTTTTTACTACGATCATTATTCTTGACTTTATTTACTCTATTTAGAGCAATATTCTTCATTTTAAGTAGTTTTACCAAACTGTATTAACGTCGAAACTGATTATAAGTTACAGTAGAAATTATACATTTATTTATATATTAACACAGTGTGGCCCACAATATATATGTTAAGACTTTTTCATTATATCAGCAAACTGTGTTACAATGAACTAATCATAAGAAAATTTAACTTTTTTTACAGTATACTCTGGATAATTTGTTTTCGTTAGTTCCAATAATAATTATATTGTTAGTTAATTTTGTTAAATAAAGATTCTTCCAAAACTACGTTCCAAAACTTAAGGTTAAGGTATTCATTGCAAAAAAGTAAGTGAAAATAGGCCTTTAGATGTAAGTGCTAGTATACTTTGTTTTCAATATGGCGGCCATTTTAGTACTTTCATTAAATATCGTGTAATTTCGGACCCCTTACAATACAGTGCTCAAATTTAAAATTAAGGTACCTAGTATGTTTTTTTTTAAGAAGTGTAATGATATTATTTGATTATGTTAAATATTATTAAAATAGCTGTACTTAAAATCTATTAATTGTTAATTAATTACGCAAAAACACGTACGGTAATTTTAGAAAAATTTACAAGGTATACAAATTTGGCATAATGTAATGAAAAATCTAAGTCCCAGTTGAATAAAATCCGTTCATAAATAAAGGAGAATCACTTTTTTTCATAGACAAAGAATTTGTGAAAAATTGATTCTTTTGTGAGTTCATCTGTCTTGATGAAAAGATAAACGTTGTTTACCGAAACAAATCTCAGTAATTTTGTTATATTGTTTAATTTTATTTTATAATTTGTGTTCTGAATGTTCACATGTATTTCTACGAATACTTAATGTACTAATTGAGAAATTATTTCCAAAATTCAATTTATTCTGGTATATCTTACAAACATATACCAGTACATATGTTACTGACTGTACAGTACAAACAGACAGTACAGTCTTCTCAGACTATGTGAATGTTCAATATTACACCGTAAATGTTTCTCCTTTGCAAAGTAAATTTTAAAACATAATTAGAGCCTGTGGAACATATGAACAAATATTTCTCTTGAATTAAATATTTAATGTAAATAGGAATGTAAATAGAACAACTAAAGTATTTTCATCTTGATAAAGTACTTCTAAGGGGTAAAAAACACCCTTAAAAGATTGCTCCATAAGGATAATATTGGGTTGAATTTAATAAATTAATAAGAGCTGTTTTTAAAATAAATAAAATGTTTATTTTGTATGTTTGACATTGTACTATTGATTCCACACAACAAAGCTGATCTTTTTATTACTAAGCTGATAGATGCATTTTTAATAATATACTATGTGTTTAATCTTCATATGTTAAACAAAAACAAATAAAATGAACACGTTTGAAAGATGCTAAGTAATTCCATCGGGTATTTATACTAAAATAGGTAGCAAAGCAAGTAATGTGAGTGAGAAACTGTAAATAAATTTAATATTGTGATTTTACGTTATACAGGTAACCTACTATTATTTGTAATCAATTGTAACATGCCGAGGCCGAAGGCCGAGATATATCATGCGTAGCGAGTATGGGGGTTGAAACGCGAAGCACGCTTGGGTGTCTCCTAGTTACATATAAAGCAATATGAAATAAACTGAATTGAGATATTATATAGATTATTTGGTTATATTAAAAATATTAAACTATAGGTTCAGTTTTAGAATAGTATGAGAATACTACTCTAATTTGTCATTAAACTGATAATATTATATTGGTATTCAATAATATATTATTTGAAAGGAAGTTGTGTTCTATGCATTACAAGGACATGTTGTTGACTGATTCAGTCAACATAATAGATAGGCCAAGTCAATAATTCAGTGACAATAGCTATTGTTATTGTTACAGCAATTGAGACACTTTGGTTCTATCCCTGTGACGAAACAATGTAACTTGTCTAAGAGTGATTGGCTGATGTATTCTGCAATATCCCAGCACTAATATTTAGCAGGACCAAAGTTTTAACAATTTATTTAAATGAAATTATACATAATAAAAACATATATTAAAAAACCCGAGATAATTTTCTCAGTAGCTAAGCACATTTTTTCTCTTTAAACAGGATTTGATATCATTTCCATGAAATAATACTGTAGGGAATATATTAGTAACAATTAGTTATAATTTTTAAATGTTGCAGTAACAATTCTTTTGTATTAATGATATTTTATTTCAATATGTTGGAGTACAACATTATTTAAGATATTTAAAATATTTCTTGGTAGATCCAAAATAGAGTTCAAAATTGGGTAACTTGTATTGAAACACTCAATTGTTATGAATGTTTACGTTGTGTTGTTGTTATAACTTTTTAAAGAATTAACAATGGTTTATTTATTTTTTAACTAGCAAAAGTTACTTCATTATCATCTACTGTGTATTATTCTAATGGAGATTAGAAATTAATCAACTGATGGTTGTAAAATTATTTGAACTTAACACTTTTTTCTTATAATGAAAAATTATATATATTTTTTGTAATTTTATTTTTCCGTTATTTGAAGCAAGTAAATTTTACTTATTTTATAATTAAACACTTCAAATATTTTTAACGGATACAAAAATTTAGTGTCAATTTAGATTGTATTTTTTTTAATTAGTGTAACACATGTTAGGATTAAAAACAAATTATTAATGCCAGGTACTTTTTTTATCAATATAAGAATGATACATTTTACTGACGGGTACGTGTTCATTACGTTTTGCTAAGATTCCCAAATTGATATTTGCAATATCAGTGTTTTTGATTATATGTATTGGCCAAAATATTTACACATTTTAAAGACGTGACACTTTTTTGTGACTCTTTATACACTTTTTTTAAGTAAAGAAAAATGTTATAGTTAACGCTTTAAGTTTAACTTTCAAAAAGTTAGTAATTATATATTTACAAAAACTAAATATAATAAATGAATACGAATGTGTGGGCTAGTACTTTTTTTATTATTATTGTATAAAACATAATTAATACTACAGTAAATAAAGTAAGTTTTAAGTCTGTAATTGGTTTAATTAGATTTTGGTAATTGATAGTGATAAAACAATTGATGTTTTATCACTATCATTAAAGACATTAAACTTAATTTGTTATAATAGAAATGAATAGTAAAATCGTGCATGATTATTTAACGAGGAATGTGACATAATTTAGTAAATAAATTATAGAATAACTTATTATTTGTAGATATTTTAGAATATCAATTTAGTTCTTTTTTAAACTACGTGTAAAGATTTTAGTTTATTTTTAGTGTGTTAGTTCAAAGTCTCAATTACACATTATGTAACTACTTCCTTCTTCGACATGTAAAAATACTATGACACCTGACTGCACCTTTTCAGCCATCACCAGCAAAGTTCATTGTATGAGTTATATAATGTTAGTGAAAGTGGTGGTGGGGGAGCGCAGACTGTTAGCCACGATCTCTTACGGAGGATGTTTGCAAGGTAGATGCACCTATCACATTAGCATGTCTCTAAATGTTTCAATTATACAAAAAGGCTTATTATATTGTTTTCTATATCAGGGAAATTTTGTTTAATACTGATCACTAATCGGGTTGCTTTCTTTTTAGGTTTGTTAACCAGGGTTCAGGAGTTAGATGGATGACGAGCTAATTCAATTATTCCTCTCTTAAGTTTCAGGTTCCTGTGGATTTATTTATGTATTTTAATAGTGTATAAATTTGTAATTGCAATAATAATATGATAGTAACAATGTACTATGTAATTTAATATTAACTTTTGTCACATATACTGTTTACTGGTACTGTTTAACTCCCACGGTTGTTTTAATTTTTTTACAATTATATACCTGAAAGTCATTTTCTACTCACTTGAGCATTTTTGTAAACGATTCTATTTACACTAAACTAAGCCAACCAGTTATATTAATATACAAAATAAGTTAATTTGTCAAAGGGAGACATTTAAAGACTACTAAAATATTTATATTTTGATAAGAGGTCAGAACAAACATTCTTATTTGCGGTACTTGGTGTGTGTGGGATCGCAGAAATACATGTCGGCTCAGATGGTGTTGCTAGGCAACGTGCTTGTTTATTTAACAACACTCCATCTGCCCTCGGTACGCTCCCTCTTCAGGCTAGACAGAGAGTATATCAAGTCATACAAAAGTTGTACATTCCCGTATGTGGTACTTGGTGTGTGTAGAATCGCCGACTTACATGTCGGCTCAGATGGTGAGGCTAGGCAACGTGTTTGTTTATTTAACAACACTCCATCTGCCCTCGGTATGCTCCCTCCTCAGGCTAGACAGAGAGTATATCAAGTCATACAAAAGTTGTACATTCCCGTATGTGGTACTTGGTGTGTGTAGGATCGCCGAGGTACATGTCGGCTCAGATGGTGAGGCTAGGCAACGTGTTTGTTTATTTAATAAAACAACACTGCATCTGCCCTCGGTACCATCATTCCTCAGGGTGGACAGTTAGTATATAAAATCAAACAAGTGTTGTACATTCCCGTATGTAGTACTTGGCGTGTTTAGGATCGCTAGGTTAGATGTCACCTCAGATGGTGTTGCTAGGCAACGTGCTTGTTTATTTAACAACACTCCATCTGCCCTCGGTACGCTCCCTCCTCAGGCTAGACAGAGAGTATATCAAGTCATACAAAAGTTGTACATTCCCGTATGTGGTACTTGGTGTGTGTAGGATCGCCGAGTTACATGTCGGCTCAGATGGTGAGGCTAGGCAACGTGTTTGTTTATCTAATAAAACAACACTGCATCTGTCCTCGGTACCATCATTCCTCAGGGTGGACAGTTAGTATATAAAATCAAACAAGTGTTGTATATTCCCGTATGTAGTACTTGGCGTGTTTAGGATCGCTAGGTTAGATGTCACCTCAGATGGTGTTGCTAGGCAACGTGCTTGTTTATTTAACAACAAAAAACTTGCCCTCAGTACGCTCCCTCCTCAGGCTGGACAAAGGGTATATCAAGTCATACAAGTGTTGTGCATTCCCGTATGTGGTACTTGGTGTGTGTAGGATCGCTTAGTTAGACGTCGTCTCAGAAGTTGTTGCTAGGCAACGTGCTTGTTTATTTAACAACAAAAAACTTGCCCTCGGTACGCTCCCTCCTCAGGCTGGACAAAGGGTATATCAAGTCATACAAGTGTTGTGCATTCCCGTATGTGGTACTGGGTGTGTGTAGGATCGCTGAGTTAGACGTCGTCTCAGAAGTTGTTGTTAGGCAACGTGCTTGTTTATTTAAAAACATAAAACTCCATCTGCCCTCAGTACCCTTCCTCCTCAAGCTAGACAGAGCACATCAAGTCATACAAGTGTTACACTAAGCCACCAAGTATGACTTTTTTCGCTTACGTCTGTAAACACATTAAGCAAAATCAGCCATTAACTGTAAAATTGATTATTCAACATAAATGTAAAATATAATTTCTTAATTAATGTCGAAACATAAGAATTATAAATACTACATATATAGAAATAAAACTTTCTAATTGCATTAAATACATTATTGATTTCAAAGTAAATAATATTGAACCTACTTGTCATTATTTCAAAAGGGTAACTAAAACTTACTTATTTCTCTCACTCCATCTTACAGGATTTTTGATTATTTGAATAGTTTAATTTCATTTCTACTTTGAATATTGTTATTATTTCGGTATTGGCCCATTCTTAAATGCACTGTGGTGATGACTCGCCTACTCTCAATTCCCACCCTCCCATACACGTAAACTAGTGAAGGATATCCCATCCACCAATGGACGTAGATTGATGATTAGCTTAATGTGATTTGAAACATATTGTAGAGTCAAAGGTCCAAGATTTAAGATAAAGACCTGCCTTGTATTTGATGTTATTTTAGAAGATGTATGCTTGTTAAATATTTATTAAAGAAGACAAGTTGAATTATTCATTTGGATAAAATAAATAAAAATAAAAACTATTAAAAAACATGAAGTCTAGACATCATACATTTTTCAGGAATGATTTGATTCGTTAAATTAACTAGAATTCAATCATTATTTTAAACACATTTTATCTGGTTAAAATACCTTTTTTCGTGTCAACAGTTCTTCAAACATAATCTGCTATGTACATTTCGAAGCACAGAGCTTCATCATCAGGCTTTCCAAAAACGTCACTATTTACATTACATTAAAAATAGTGTAATGGTGACGTTTTTGGAAAGCCTGATGATGAAGCTCTGAGCTTCGAAATGTACATAGCAGATTATGTTTGAAGAACTGTTGACACGAAAAAAGGTAATTTAACCAGTATTATTTCTATAATATAACAGTTCTGGAGGCTAATAAAACAAAATGAATACATTTTATCTAAATTAAGCCTTTATAAATGAGTTTTGCTTTATATGATAGTCATCTATCTTAATTTTCTATAGTATATAGGAGACAATTAAACAATGGTTTATAAAATCAACAAGGTTTTCTTGTTTAGTTATATATTTTTTGTATATTATTATTTTTCAGGAATTATCATTTATATATTTTAATAGATTTTAACTAATGATGGATTTGAGCTAACGAAATCTTGACTAAACAATTTTTATTAAATTTTTTTATTTTCGCATATACAAATACACATTGCTGCAGTTTACATACAAACCATCTAGCTGTATGCTAATAATGTATTAGTATTATTGAATAAATACTATTCACTGATTTAGTCGTTATATAATCTTCAAACATTTAATATGAAGATATAAATGGACGAATAAGAATTAATCAGTTTATATAACAAATAAGAACACTATCTTATTTGATACAACATAAAAAGAAATTCATAATAATAATAAATTAAATTAAGTACTATGGGCATTCTTTTCCTTTAACAGAAAAAGTGGTAAAGATATCTTTATGAGTATGCAATGTATGAATATTCCATGTCAAACAATGAACCAGAATAATTTTCAAGAATGCTCCTGATATTTTAAAGGGCTCCTCGGGACAGTACCTTGGAATTCCTAACATGCAGTTTTAAATGAACAATGGAGAGAAACCTGCTCGAATTCCACATATACAAAAGTATGAGTCCACCGTTACGGACTTGCTTGTTAGTATCAGACATTATCATTAGCAGCCAACAATTCAACCTCAGTATGCAGGAACACTATTTATTATGGTAAAATGTGTCCTAATATTTTAACTTTGTGCATTCAACATTAAATGTTATTGCCAATTATGTAACTCTTTTATACAATAAAACTATCAACTACGAATTAATCAATTAATAAATATAAAATAAAACAAATAATAACATACTACAAACATTTTTATAGTAAACAATCATAAATAAGCTAAAAAATTTAACATTGAACAAAACAATAATATTTTATTGATAATACCTTCATAATTATTTTTCACTGCTGCTAATTCTTATTTTATTGTTTTAATTCCTTTAAGATTTAAAACAGTTGTTTATCACTTTTTAGATAGTACAATAATAACTTTAAAAATATTATTATTATTTTGAATTGCAGCACATGGAAATTAAGGAAAAATGAGTACTGATAACATTTTTGTTCTAATTATTGAGGGAACCTCAAAACAGGTCTTTATGACCTCTGAGGTCCTAAATTTCTAAACCATAATTTTTAGGCATTATTGTTAGACATAATTTTCATTCATATGAGCACCTAAATATCTTATTGTACCTTACAGACAGTTAGGTAACTATACTTATTCTATTTATCTTCATGTCAAATTATGTATGTAGATTAATTAATTCCATTCTAAGTTTAAGATGAACTGTTGAATTATGCTCAATTTTGTTGTTGTTTTTTGGTATATCGAATTATGTTAAAAATGTGTCAGTTCAATTGTACACTGTATGGTTATGAAAATAAAACAATTCTTATTCTTATTCTTATTTTCATATAATGACAGTTTTTTATTATATTCATAAGCAAAACGAAAAAATTCAAATCAAACTAGATAATGTTTATTGTTATTTATTACAAACATTTTATTTAAGGTATATAAAGCAGGCTTTTTTTATGAAAACCGTATTTCCACAACAATAACATTATAGAGATGAGAAAGCCAATCTTCTCGGCTCCAACAAGACCGCCATAATAATTGGCGGCTGGCTACTGAATTATAAAACACCACTCTTCTAACTGGACCCTTTATATTCAACACTCTACATTGAGTTTTTGTTTTTAAATGTTTGCTCCACTCATTGTCTAGTCCTTTATAATTAGCAGATATACGATCCACATAGTTTGTAGATATTTTGATCTAAGTAAAATTAAAACATTTATTAAAATCTGTATTGTGTAATCACAATTAAAATACTTGGATGATTTAAAGCAATTAGTATTTCAGGTTCAGTGGAAGAACGGACTTTTTATTCCCAACTTCGACTTATTAAATAAAGACTTTTTACATTTCATTTCAATAACTTTAACTTTTAAATAAATAATTCCCTCTTCTTAAGTTTAGTAGTTATTTGGATCATACTGCAGGTCTTAGAGATAAAATATAATTTTGTAATGTCAATAAGAGAATAACATATTTTAAGTTCTTGTAAAAGAGTATAATTTGTTATAACTATGGCATTTACGGAGTAAACAAATGTCTCAGTTTACTATAAAAATAGAGCAGTGTATTTTGTACATATAAATTGTTAAATATTTCAAAGAGCTATATATTGTTTTAACATAAAGAACAACTTATTTTTCTATATAAAAAAATAAACGTTGTAATCATTTCATTTTATTTACTTATTTATTTATGAATTTATTCTTAAAACGACTATTTCAATTAAGTGTAGTTAGTTTTGATGACGGGAAACTGTTTTAGACTAGGGCTGACTATTCCTTAAAAAGTGTTTTTAATTAACAGTCCAATGACAAATTAAAATACTGTGGTTATCAGTTGTTCATCAATATTCAAATTTTCTATCAATATACTAGGGATGGAATTGAAATTGTTTGTCTTATGATGGTGGATTCTACCCAACAACGTTACCAACAGGACTAATTAATTACTTAGGCCACTGAAAGTGAGATCCTCTTATGTGACATGTAATATCATATTTTAAAAGTTCATCTACTGGTAATATACAGTCATATACACTGCAGGTTTGGCAGATTTCGCCTGCCTAGGGTGAAGTCAGGATCGAATCCCCTTCTGATCTAACGGTTGGTGATTCAGTCTTTTATTCCCTCCCCCTATCTCTCTCGCTCTCTCTTTATCTACATCTCTATCTCTGTCTCCGTCTCCATCTCCGTCTCCTTCTCCGTCTCCGTCTCCGTCTCCGTCCCCGTCCCCGTCCCCGTCCCCGTCCCCGTCACCATCTATATCTCTATCTCTATCTCTATCTCTATCTCTATCTCTATCTCTATCTCTATCTCTATCTCTATCTCTATCTCTATCTCTATCTCTATCTCTATCTCTATCTCTATCTCTATCTCTATCTCTATCTCTATCTCTATCTCTATCTCTATCTCTATCTCTATCTCTATCTCTATCTCTATCTCTATCTCTATCTCTATCTCTATCTCTATCTCTATCTCTATCTCTATCTCTATCTCTATCTCTATCTCTATCTCTATCTCTATCTCTATCTCTATCTCTATCTCTATCTCTATCTCTATCTCTATCTCTATCTCTATCTCTATCTCTATCTCTATCTCTATCTCTATCTCTATCTCTATCTCTATCTCTATCTCTATCTCTATCTCTATCTCTATCTCTATCTCTATCTCTATCTCTATCTCTATCTCTATCTCTATCTCTATCTCTATCTCTATCTCTATCTCTATCTCTATCTCTATCTCTATCTCTATCTCTATCTCTATCTCTATCTCTATCTCTATCTCTATCTCTATCTCTATCTCTATCTCTATCTCTATCTCTATCTCTATCTCTATCTCTATCTCTATCTCTATCTCTATCTCTATCTCTATCTCTATCTCTATCTCTATCTCTATCTCTATCTCTATCTCTATCTCTATCTCTATCTCTATCTCTATCTCTATCTCTATCTCTATCTCTATCTCTATCTCTATCTCTATCTCTATCTCTATCTCTATCTCTATCTCTATCTCTATCTCTATCTCTATCTCTATCTCTATCTCTATCTCTATCTCTATCTCTATCTCTATCTCTATCTCTATCTCTATCTCTATCTCTATCTCTATCTCTATCTCTATCTCTATCTCTATCTCTATCTCTATCTCTATCTCTATCTCTATCTCTATCTCTATCTCTATCTCTATCTCTATCTCTATCTCTATCTCTATCTCTATCTCTATCTCTATCTCTATCTCTATCTCTATCTCTATCTCTATCTCTATCTCTATCTCTATCTCTATCTCTATCTCTATCTCTATCTCTATCTCTATCTCTATCTCTATCTCTATCTCTATCTCTATCTCTATCTCTATCTCTATCTCTATCTCTATCTCTATCTCTATCTCTATCTCTATCTCTATCTCTATCTCTATCTCTATCTCTATCTCTATCTCTATCTCTATCTCTATCTCTATCTCTATCTCTATCTCTATCTCTATCTCTATCTCTATCTCTATCTCTATCTCTATCTCTATCTCTATCTCTATCTCTATCTCTATCTCTATCTCTATCTCTATCTCTATCTCTATCTCTATCTCTATCTCTATCTCTATCTCTATCTCTATCTCTATCTCTATCTCTATCTCTATCTCTATCTCTATCTCTATCTCTATCTCTATCTCTATCTCTATCTCTATCTCTATCTCTATCTCTATCTCTATCTCTATCTCTATCTCTATCTCTATCTCTATCTCTATCTCTATCTCTATCTCTATCTCTATCTCTATCTCTATCTCTATCTCTATCTCTATCTCTATCTCTATCTCTATCTCTATCTCTATCTCTATCTCTATCTCTATCTCTATCTCTATCTCTATCTCTATCTCTATCTCTATCTCTATCTCTATCTCTATCTCTATCTCTATCTCTATCTCTATCTCTATCTCTATCTCTATCTCTATCTCTATCTCTATCTCTATCTCTATCTCTATCTCTATCTCTATCTCTATCTCTATCTCTATCTCTATCTCTATCTCTATCTCTATCTCTATCTCTATCTCTATCTCTATCTCTATCTCTATCTCTATCTCTATCTCTATCTCTATCTCTATCTCTATCTCTATCTCTATCTCTATCTCTATCTCTATCTCTATCTCTATCTCTATCTCTATCTCTATCTCTATCTCTATCTCTATCTCTATCTCTATCTCTATCTCTATCTCTATCTCTATCTCTATCTCTATCTCTATCTCTATCTCTATCTCTATCTCTATCTCTATCTCTATCTCTATCTCTATCTCTATCTCTATCTCTATCTCTATCTCTATCTCTATCTCTATCTCTATCTCTATCTCTATCTCTATCTCTATCTCTATCTCTATCTCTATCTCTATCTCTATCTCTATCTCTATCTCTATCTCTATCTCTATCTCTATCTCTATCTCTATCTCTATCTCTATCTCTATCTCTATCTCTATCTCTATCTCTATCTCTATCTCTATCTCTATCTCTATCTCTATCTCTATCTCTATCTCTATCTCTATCTCTATCTCTATCTCTATCTCTATCTCTATCTCTATCTCTATCTCTATCTCTATCTCTATCTCTATCTCTATCTCTCCTGGCACTATCTAGACATTGCTGCAGCATATTACAGACAGTTCTAGGAGAGAAAAATGGGTTAAAACTGTTGAAGATATAAACTTTGACCACAGCGATAGAAAACCGTGGATACTTTTAAGGAAACTCCCTACTGGTAAATCTCCAAATCAAAGAGAGGTGACCCAATCTTTAAATAAAGGTTCACGTACAGGGACATATATCTATGTGATCCGGAGAAAGCAGTATTTTTATAAATATAAATATATTTTTTAATTTAAATCCAACAAAAGCGTGGAACAATTGTAAAATTTAAACACTATTGTGAAGATCAGATGATTACTAGTTTGTATTATTGTTGTATAGTGGGTGTTTGTATTAAATCGAACGTCAGAAAATATCCGGGACAGAATGAAGTCAATAAATGATTATTCTTTAACTGAACATAAACTACAATTTTTTTTTACAAACCGTTGTTTATGTGCGCCTCTTGTATCCCAAATATAAATAAGATATATACTTAAAATATCACGCAAAAATGAAGATTTAAATAAAACATTATAAACTTGTAATTAGAAAAAATGACTTTCTTTTAGTAAAAACTCAATTCGTAGCCAATGGACTGAAAATATTGAGATAAATAGTACCAATTTAAAATTTGTGTCAAAAGAAAAAGTTAGATTGTATTTATTTCTTCATGACGTGCTTGGGTATGATTATATCTACTTGGGTGACTTAAAAATATTAATTTCCTTTTCTAAATATTAAGTTAGTAAACTTTAGATATTCAATTACAGCATATTTTTGTAAGAAGATAGATTATAATCCTGCTCAGTATATATTTATGAGTACTGAAATATATGTTACATGTTTACTTTAAATCTCTTAAGTAAATAGCCATTTAAATTTTTATTTCCAGCGTCTGGCTTTATGATTTATAATAATAATTAACGTGTCATTAATGTATACATGTCATAATTACATAGGGATACGAATTTCTTAACTTATTTCCTTCCTAGAATGTATAATTTATTGTTACATTCTAAATGAAAGTTTTAAAACTTGTTAGTAATTATATATAAATTGCAATCACTACAGAATCTGTTCTGTGTAAAATATCAGCGTCAATAATTTTATCGTTATTTAGATATTATTATATTTTAATATCACAATTGAACGTCACAAAATACAGATTCATTTTGTGCTTATATATAATATAGGGACAATAAATTATAAGATAAAATAAAATATAAGAACAACATATAGTAACAAAAAATTATGATGATTGATTTATTTAAGCCACATTTACCTTCATGAGACCAGAGGGAGTTAAAAATATTGAAACTAGAGCTCAACTGTCATATAGCTACTAGAATTTCACTTGCGGAAAAGACTTTATGGTCGGGTGGAATCGTCAGAATTTTAACTGTTGAGATTTAATAGATTTTTAGTCAATTATTATTAATTTACCCTTCTCTCTTTCTCTCTCTCTCTCTCTCTCTCTCTCTCTCTCTCTCTCTCTCTCTCTCTCTCTCTCTCTCTCTCTCTCTCTCTCTCTCTCTCTCTCTCTCTCTCTCTCTCTCTCTCTCTCTCTCTCTCTCTCTCTCTCTCTCTCTCTCTCTCTCTCTCTCTCTCTCTCTCTCTCTCTCTCTCTCTCTCTCTCTCTCTCTCTCTCTCTCTCCTTCTCTATCTCGCACTCTCTCTCCTTATTTACAGAAAGTACATTGTTATAATTATCTCAGGATCGAAGTTAACCAGTTCAGGAATAATACTGTTACTATCACTACATTTTTATTTTTACAGATATAGTTCTTCTCAAACATGCATAATCCTACCCTAATAATAAGTTATTACATTTTATACTTATACTAGGGAGACATATTTGCACGCTCCGCGTGCCAATCCCGTCACTCACTATGCTCGTGAGGGAAGACCCTAGCTTATGTCCCTTTGTGGAACTCGGCCTGCGGCCTTGCCAAGACACTATCCTACAGGCTCCTTTTTGGAACTTGGCCTACGGCCTCGCGGGTAAAATATCGGCCTGTGTTCTCAACAAGGCACTCTACTACAATCGTATTTGTGGATCCCGGCATGCCGTCTTGGGAGGAAGATCGGCCTATGGTCTCACAAGGATTCTTAACCAGTATGATCGTGAATTTTTATTTTTAGTGCATAGAAGCCCATAAACGAAGTCTTTGCTAAATCCGATGGTTCATTAGTAATTTAGATAAGAATACCTTTAATTTGATACTTCACTTGGGTTTGCTAAATTAATATTACCAATTTTTGGGTTTTGGAGCATGCTTTTCATTTGGAGGAGGGGCAGATCACTTAAACGATGTCTCTTCCAGTATATAATGTATATTGATATTTAGGAAATAAATCCCTATAGTTTTATACTCCACTTGGATGTTTTCCCAAGTATTGCCCTGTTTTTGGTTATCGGGGTTTTTTTTCTAGCATATATTACTTGCCCCATCCGAAATATGTAATACCCCACAAGTAAAAAATATCTTGAATGTAATACCCCACTTGAGCAGGTAATATCAGCATTAAACATGTTTACATATTCAAAATATTAGCCCCCGATACCCAAAATATTTGAGTTTTTAAGCAGAAATTCAACACAAGGTACGCATGTTTTACACGTGTAGATCCGTAAATTTTTTAAAATTTTACTCAAGAGTTTTTCGGGTTAGATCGTAAAAATTTCTTCTTTGATATTTTCCCATAAGAAATAAATTGGGGCCTTATTCAGAAAAAAAAACCTGCCATCGTGTTTAGGAGTGAAAAGAGTCGACTTTTCTGACATTTTCCTGGAGGTTTCAGACCAAAAGTTTCAATTCATGCACATAATAGGGGTAGGACACCGGGAAGTGCCTCAACATTTAGTGTCAGTGAGTGAGGCAGTCAGAGTGTCACTACATCGAGCTTTATAGTATATAGATTGTAATGAATTTGTATTAATTATCGTTTACAGGTACTTTATTTCCAGCTACACGTAATATGCTAATAAATAAACTATTTATAATATGTTATAGCTTTTAGTTAAAATATGATCAAAGCATTTATTCCTGTAGCACACACAGATTCCTACTGATGACAAATCATAGTAACTAACTTTTACTATTTTAATATCAGCATATGTAAGAACATTTTTTTTAAAAGCGAATGTTGTTATGCAATTGAGAAAACTCACCTTACAACATATTGCAGACAACTAAATATTATATTAGCACAAATTAAAATTTGTAATATGAACTTAAATCATTTTTAACATTACTGTTAGTGATATTAATCGAAAAGTGCTTATAACCTTTTTCCACGTTCATAAACAACGCAGACATCGATACCTTGACACTATTTACTACATAGTGCTATTTTTATTGCATACATTGTTTTCTCCTAGTGATTTTAATAATAATATCATTACAAACGATTATATTCAATTAGCGACATGATTGCATTACGCAAACTTGTAAAAATCACAAAATTAAAAGACTACATGATGATATGTAGAGAAATGTTTGATAAACTTTGAAATTATTATATTAATATAGTTTTATTATAAACAATTTGTTTGTATAAATAAATAACTTTGGTGGTTTTACATTTTTGACTCACAAATTCCTGTGTGTGTGTGTGTGTGTGTGTGTGTGTGTGTGTGTGTGTGTGTGTGTGTGTGTGTGTGTGTGTTTTTATATTAAATCTTTACCATATAAAATTAATTATTAACTGAACGGTATTAGTCTAGTTCTACTTTTATGTGTTAAATGTTAATAAGGAAGTGCAATTATTTTTAAATGATCAATCGATTGGGTAGTCCACTTCTATAAAACTATGAGCTAGGTAAAAAGTTACGAAGAAATCAAGATAAAACCAATGACATAGGTCCTGCTTGTAATATGTACTATGAAGAGTGCTTGATGAACTTGAAACCAGTAACATATAAGTTTCTTATAAAACGGAAGACAGTAATGTTTCTTTAATATTTATGAACTCAAGATTTTTTACATTTCAGTGAATTTTTATCTCTAGAATTACGACTAGCTTGTATTACTTCTAGGAAAAAATTCCTAATACTATCATTATTTGGCTAAAAAGTCTGAAGTTTAAAATTATTAAGTACTATTTGTTAAACAATTTCGGAATATTTTTAAAAAATGATTAGAATTTTATGTTCTACAGTTAACTATATATAAAAGCTGAAAAATTATAACCAATTAGTTCAGTTTTATATTACATTGTACTGTAAAAAGAAGATTTTTAAGAAATTCCGGATTTTAAACAAATAAAAAAGTCACTCTAGTAGAAACAACTCTTTAAGAAGTAATGACAACTTTATTCTACCTTTAAATATTGTCAAAGAAGAAATGAATGTCAACAAATACATGTAAACTCATGCTTTTCAGTAATTCCTTGGTTGTATGTGATAACTGATATTTCCCTTGCTCATTTATTTAAATGCAACTACCATTACATCGGTATTATTTTTTTGGAAATTATTAATGCATTTCTTTTATTTTTATAGATTTGTCATGCTAAATTAATTAGTTTCTATACAAATTTATAGACGTTGTATTGAAAATAGCATTTTAATAAAGTTGTTGGAATTAAATTTGAAAAAGTATCACATGGAATTTATTCTTAGGTGTTCAATAAATATTTATAATTAATTTAGTTTTGTATTATTTTCCGCAATATATGTTATGTTATTCCAGAGTTATTATAAATTGTAACCCATTAAATATGCTTTACTTTATAAGTCTGTTGTGATTTGTTACGTTGTGTAATTGAATCCTTTTTATTATTTATCAAAAAGTCTGAAATTGAATATTATTTATAAAAAAAAACTTAAACGATTTTATTTACGCTACTACGTATTATTTTAATCAATAAATAACACATATATTACCAATGTAATCTAGTAGGCAATTTAATTTAAATATGCATACACACGTGAAATCTATTTATAAAGTATATAATTTTGTTGGAATTTTCTTTTATTTGAAACTTTTGGTTCTGTTTGGTCTCTTCATTAATCAACACTTCACATGCTAATCGACCAATGGATACTAAACACATTAAATAATATTATAGTGTAATGCTATAAACTTACATTTATCTCTCAAAATAAATATATCTATACTCAATTATCTTGTCTTTTGTAACATTATTTGTTCATAATGGCATTATACTAAAATATTAATTATTTTTATTAACATTTTGCAGATAAAATATTTAAAATGTTATATGATCCCTAATATTCCTTCAGTTGCATATTAATTGTTAAATTATACCTATATATGTATTATTCGTATTAAAAAAGTTATATTTGTAAGGTAAGAGATTAAATATTGATGATATTTACTCAAACATAATGGGAATATGAAGGAGTTGGTCCCAAAGGTTGATCAAAGTTCCGTTGTTATGTTGACGACCAAAGTCCGAAGTTGACCACGGGACTAAAGTTTCGTTGTTATGTTGACGACCAAAGTCCGAAGTTGACCACGGGACTAAAGTTTCTTTGTTATGTTGACAACCAAAGTCCGTGGTTGACCACGGGACTTAAGTTCCGTTGTTATATTTACGACCAAAGTCCGAAGTTGACCAAGGGACTGAAGTTCCGTTGTTGTATTGACGACCAAAGTCCGAAGTTGACCAAGGGACTAAAGTTTTGTTATTATGTTGACGACCAAAGTCCGAAGTTGACCACGGGACTAAAGTTCCGTTGTTATATTGACGACCAAAGTCCGAAGTTGACCGAGGGACTAGTTTCTTTGTTATTTTGACGACCAAAGTCCGAAGTTGACAACGGGACTAAAGTTCCGTTGTTATATTGACGACCAAAGTCCGAAGTTGACCACGGGACTAAAGTTCTATTGTTATATTGACGACCAAAGTGCCAAGTTGACCAAGAGACTTAAGTTTCCAATTTGTTTATTAGTCGCGTGACTTGAGTCTATTGGTTTATAAGTTAACAGAACTAAAAAGAGTAGTTATTCTATGAATAACATGAAAATATTTATTGAAACTTATACCGCTTATTCTGGGGCTATACTTAGAATGTGGTCCCTTGCGAACCGCACAAATTATTTTTAAGTATATGCAACAATTAAAAATGTTAACATAGATATTATTTATATAAGCGAGGAAATATGTGTCTTTAGTCTTTATATTTTGAGTTAATACTAGATAGTATGTTGTTAGTTTATATAGTTAGGCAATATATAATTTCTCTATCTTTTCCTGTTTTAAGTTACTTAAGGAAATGCTATAAAATACTGAAGAATACAAAAAAAAAATTAAATCGTCGTATTTGGATAACAATAGAAATTACCAAAAAATCTAAATCACAATGTTCTACTGAATTGTAATATAATTACGGAGTGACTTTCACACTTATTTAAATGTATAGCCTCAAGCAGCCTTAAAACTATTTTGAAGTAAATACCTAAGTTCTGTAATTCAATTAAATATCAAGTAAACCTAACACAACTATATAATTAATCTAACATTTTTGATCAATAATGCTTCTTAATACGATTTTTTTAATCGTTAAAAAGATACTAATTTTTAACTACTCTTAAAGGTTACTAATATGTATTAATATAACATTATTTTTAATATCATTAGTTATATTTTAAAACTTAAAAAATAAAGGTTTTAGTTAGAAGCAAATCATAAAATATTATATTGTTCAAATAACTCATCTTTCAATATGTTCATTGAGAGCTTACCGAAGCTCCAGTAAAGCCGATTACACTTTGTAAGAATTGGATTGATCAGAATATTTTATACCTTGCGTGTACATTTGTCTGGAG